>APFE030635522.1:79118-98197 GCA_000404065.3 Pinus taeda
TTGCTCGTGGGCAATTTCTGAGCTTTTGAGGGAGGGTCGTCACCTAGTCCATAGATGTGGGGTTCAGTGTGGGATAGTGATTGGAGATTATATCTATGAGAGCTATTTCCCAATGAATCCTCCCATTCGGGATGAATTGAAGGTGAACCCATAATGATGAATTCTCAGTAGCCAATGTAGTGGGGGAGCTGATGCAGCAGGACAAATGATGGGACTCAAATTGCATGCATCTAAAACTAGACTCAATGCTTCTAATGATAACATAGCAATTCCATAATTCATAAAATTACAAGAAGAGGGAGGAGAGTATATGAGAGTACCAAGAATCAGTTCAGGGCCTAATGAGCGTGATCGTGTGACCCGAGCATCAGGTGTTTGAGTGTTCGCTTGAATATGATCCTCCCCAGTCACTCTCCGCCTTATCGGGGGTTCCGCATCGTTGTTATGTGCAGGTGTCGAGTCAGCGTCCACTTGAGTTTAGTTCCCATTGTAGCTAGTCTTATGGGGAACTTAATAAGCACATTTGTAATCATCGGGCAATCCTTATTCAAATTCCCAACCTCATGAAACCTTCTGCACCGAAATGGTATCCCTTCGTAAGCAATGATCTGTCATCTAATTATCTCCTAAAATTGTAAACAAAGGATTTCGACTAACCCCTCTCTGGTATCCAGACGTACTAGAATCCTAGCAATGGTGATGTTGTCAGTTTTGATATATGATCTATCATGATCGATATAAATTCCCAAGTTGTCCCCAATGCATCTGAAAACATCATCCGACCAAAATTGCAGGGGCAGCCTCAGTAGTCTAACCCATATAGGACTTGCCACAATTTTCTCTTTCTCTGGGTCAAATAGTGGCGTTCATCATTTGAGAAGGACTGGAGTCATATCAATGTGCGAGTACTTGGATAGTACCCAGTTGGTTGGGTATGGTCATGCGAATATAAGGGCAAACCAACCTCTCATCATTGTAAGGACTGTCAGCAACTGATCCAGGACGTGTCCCCATATCTCCACAGTCCAGCGCTTTAACTTAGCCGGGGTGTAATTCTGGCCTGTGCCATACTAATGCCCTCTCCAAATACAAGTAATCGCCCCCGTTCATGCACCTTGGTGCATTTCATTTGGCTTTTTCCCCCCTACCTATGTGTGTGGTTTACCGGATTTTGGTCAGTCTCCTCAAGTAGATTCTCGTCTGAGTCTGAGGCTGTGTTTTCCTCATTTGCTAGTTCCTATTGCGGTGTTCCATCAAAGCACTCAGATGTGCGAACTGAGTGCTGAGGTCGCGAGCCTTGTGGGTCGGCACCTATATTACCTTGTGAGATATGCCCTAAATTTCCAATGCCAAGTGTGCCTTCTCCAAATATGCTCGTGCCCACACTCACCACAGAAGTCTCACCATGAACAATTACATTTTTCCCCTGCTACTCGTATTCCCAGTATTGGAGCTTAGATGGAGAAGGTATTTTCAATATCTTTTGTGATTGGTCCTCCTCGTAGTTGTGAAGGTATCCTGCAGTCGTTGTTGTACTCAGGTGTATAACCCTAGGTCATTGATGTTTCCCACAACATCAACCATCTCTATTATATATGCTTCGACCTGGATGTCTGGTTCCATGGGGAGCTCCAGTGTATGCCCTATTGATTGCTGATGTGGATCCTCCGCCCAATTTGGGTAGCATCCATTGAGTCTAAAGAGTAATCGCATAGTTCCTCTTCCATACAAATGGTGTTAATACTATCATCATTCCGATGACCCTATGCATTGTTGTTCACTGCAATCTCCAACAAGCACTAGCCCAGTGTATTTTCAAAAGCTACATCCCACTGTTCATTCCTTCCACTACCTATTGACCCTACTTATCTACGCTAACCATGTGATAATCCCAACCACCGCAGTCATGAGCTCCTAGTGCTTCACCCCTTGTTTGTTGTCGCCAATGTAGGTTATTATATCACCCATAAGAAGTCACCATGACCAAGGGTTTCACCATTATCGCACCAGGTTTTTTCTCCTCACTAGGGTTTCGTCACTTCTCCTATTCCTATTCCTCCTCTTTTTTCTATTATTTCCATTTTCATGATTTATAATTTTTTCTCCATATTTTCAATTTAAGGTGACTTATTATTATACTAAAACATATTTTAATAAATGTAATTATAAACAAATTATATATATTAATCAAAGATAAAGCACACACACTTATAATAAACATATATATTAAAGTGTATATATGTTAATATAAACAATATTAGTTAATCATATTTCTTAATTTTGCATTCAACAATACAATATTTTATTAGTTGTTTTATTTTTGTGTTTATTGTTTCTTAGTTTAATTAAGCTATATTTAAACTAAGCAGGCAGGTACTAGCTACTATGTAGCCCTTGTTTCATATATAATTTAATATTGTTAATTATATATATTAACTTATAATAGCATATATATTATTTATATTGTAATATCTTGACATTAGTGTAGCTATTTATGATAGACATCAAAATATTGATGTCATGATACGTGTCACATTACTAAAAAAAAAAAAAAAAAAAAAAAAAAAAAAAATCATTATAATCAACTTATATCATTTCATTTTTAATCATTATCACCATAATAATTATTATTAATAATTATAACAAAATTTATATTCATGTAACAAGATATTTTAATCATAGAGACTCACTCAAATTTACCGTGAAAATTTATATATATAACCACTTGTTAACAAGTTTTTATATATATAGTTTTATATAAGTTTAAACCATGTTCATTGCTTTAATATCAAAAATGGAGAAATCGGGGACCTTTGCAGACTATCCACTCATTTCCCTTTGCAACTTTGTTTATAAGATGATTTCTAAATTAATTGCTTGTAGAATCAAACCGGTTATGTCAAGACACATCACCCCTAAACAGTTTGGTTTACTATACGGCAGGAAAATCCAAGATGCCATTGCCATTTCACAAGAGGTCTTGCATTCTATGAAAGCCCAGAAATTGAAGGTGTGTCCTCTTAAAGTTGATTTTATCAAAGCCTACAACTGCGCGGATTAGGAGTTCCTGAAGTTGGTTTTGATCAAAATTGGTTTGTCTCCTAATAACATTAAATAGATAATTGCATGCATCAATACTGCTAATTTTGCAATGGTTATTAATGGATTACCTACTCAAATTTTCAGGGCATGTAGGGGCCTGAGACAGGGGTGCACGTTGTCTTCTTATCCCTTTCTACTTGTTATAGATTTTATGAGTCACAAATTGGGAGATGTGAGGGACAGGGGGCTGATTTCTGGGGTATGTGTTACCAGACATATTGTTGTTACACATCTGATGTTTTGGATGACTTATTATTCGATGGTGTGAAAACTCTTGAAGAATGGTCTCATGTACATAAGATCATTAACACTTTTGGAGAGGCAACAAGTTTATACATGACCAAAAATAAGTCTATGTTGGTTTATGGCGAAAGGGAGGACACGGATATCAGGGGCATTTGTAAACTCTTTGATATTACATCCCAAAATTTTGACATTAGTCTTGTCTACCTAGGTTTCACACTTAAACCTAACATGTATTTTATTAAGGATTGGGATTGGATTCTTGCGGGCTTGACAAAAATTTGGCTGGGTGGTAGCACAAACGGTTATCTATGGGGTGGCGACTAATTATGATAAATTTGATGTTGAAAAACATTTCAGTATATTGGATGCAACTAATCATGTTACCAAGGGAGATTATACACAAGCTAGAATCGATTATAACTAGATTCTTGTGGGAAGGTAGAAATATATGGGGAAGATTCATTTGGTTTGATGGATAGCACTGGCTAGGCAAATTGAGGAGGGTGTTTGGTGGATCCTAGATCCTTCTAATTTTAATAAGTATTTAGTTGTCAAAAACATGTGGGTGGCTATGTCTGGTACCTGTCTTTGGTCTCTCATAATTAGAGAAAAGTACTTGTATGTCTAATCGTTCTCCTCATGGACCAAGAATGGTGCGAGAAGGAAAATAAATGTGTCCTTCATCTAGTGTAGCATGATGAAAAACCTACAATGGTTGATGGGTTTCATCCATTGGGACATTACTGACAGTACAAATATTGAGATTGCATTAGGTGCATTGAAGGGATTAAGTGGGAACCACACCTTATCAGCTCATATACTTGACTTTATCCACGATAGAGGCATATACCTCCTTCACCAAATATACTATATTCACAATAATAACATCAATTTGTAGTGTTGGTGATCCAGATCTTTTAACTTCAAGGATGCATTCAGAATTGCATATAATAGAGCATATTAACCAAGTAACTTAAACCACATGAAAAGAAGTGGAAAAGCATAAGCAAACATGAGATCAAAGACACAATGATTTCGTAACGGAGTTCATCTAATGTGGGCTATGTCTTTGGGCCTTGCTCAATAGTGGGGAGGCCTTATTTCATTAAGTGGCATCAAAGAAATCAGTTACAAGTAACTTTATAAAAAATGACCCTTATACCTCCAATCTGGAATATGACATGAAAATGGAGAGCCTAGCTAGATACACAAACATCACCACTAGATTCGTGTCATGAAATTGTGCAAAATAGACTATAAATTTGTCCAATTCTATCATCGATACCTCTGGCCCTCTAAGGGAATCTTTTTAGCATCCTATATATTCCCTCCACTCATGTTTTCATCCAACCTCCACTCACGGTTTCGCCGCTCCAGCCCGGTCAAATGAATTGAGTGGAATATATATAATATTATAGGTGGATATGTCAATGTAGTGTTGTTGGCCCATTGGTAAAGTGCCCAAATTGGCACGAGTAGGTCAGGATTTCCAATTTCACTGACCCCCTTGTATGGATGGTGGGTCGGCCAGACTGGCCGGGCGGGTTCAAGCCCCGTTGGCCTTGGTGGTCATAAGATGTGGCACAAAGGAGGTGTGGTGGGTCCGCCTTTGGCAGCCCACCCACATAATATAACATATGTATATAGTTTTGATCTGTGGGGTGTGATAGGGGTGGTAGCTTGCCACCCCTAATTATAATTTTTTTTTTTTTTTTTTTATAAAGCAATAAGTCCTTTTTAATCCGCTAGAAAATAAGGGCCACTAGACAAATTAAGTAGGTGACAAATTTGCCCGTTCTGGTGGCCAGATTCCGTGTGCCAAGTCACTTCCAATTTGTTGCCTCATTAAGTCTACAACTTGGCCAAGTTTGACCAGAACTTTGACCAACTATATCTTGAGCATACAAACTCAAATTTGAGTATTGTTTGCACCGTTGAAATTAGGGCAAAGAGTACTATGATGTGATCCTAGTTTCACTTCCATCAAATGACTTTTATTTTTGAGTTATTTTCAACGCCACTTGTATTTTTATATCATCCCTGTCCATTCCTTCCCACTAAGGAGCTTGTAGTCCTTCAAAATCATGAACACATCCAACACACTGCCTATGTCTTCATCAAGCCACACTATCAACATCTACATTGCATGAAAATCTAGTACATTCTTTTCAATAACATACAGAACCACACATGACTCAAACAACCCCATACTTGCAAAGAGTTTATAACATACTCTTTGATAAAGTTTACATTATGATAGAAACCAATACCCCAGCTAAAAAGGCAAAACACATCATCGTTTCTTTAATAAGTTATGAAAAACACATCATCACTTTTACAATTATTCACAACACATGATTTACAAAATGCAGCCATGAAAAGCTATTATATCTAGTAAAACCATCTCTTACTCAATAAAATTGGACCACCATGAATTTGGTGGATTCGTTTTTTGAACATCTTCTCCAGCTAGCTTCTTTATCGGTGCTTTCTAGGCATGGAGCATCTAACATGTGGCTCTCTGGTGTCCAACATCATTTCAATAACTACAATGATTCTTTCTCCTCCAAACTTTCTGGATCATCTTGGAATGCTTATTTATGGTGCACCTCTGATACGTGCTTGTGGAATCCTCACTATCACTGGAATGTGATGAAATTCTCTCATCATTTGTCGTTGGTTGGTCACTGGCTATCTTGGAGCATTCCCCAACCTCTTTTCTGACATATCTAAGTCCTACATAATGGGGCAATTCCTCCACTTTGATGGGATTCACAATGCCCTTACCATTAATGTCAAGGCCCTTTCCTTGATACCCCATTTTCTTCAACGATTTTGATCCAATCCTTATAGTATGTTTCTCAAAAGCAGTGAAATCATGATCTTAAAAAGTACATGAAATTGAAGAATCACTTTTTACCTCAGGCTTTTATGTTGCAACTTTTCCAAGGCCTCCTCCTTGGCTTCTAACTAACACTGCAACCATTTTTTCTCCTTCTCTTCTTCTTGGAGGAGTATCCTTAGTTCAACATTCTCTTCCTGAATCCTTTGGTTGATTTCTTCTAGTTCTTTGAGCCATGCCGTATTTGGTCCCCTTTTCATTTTTTGCACAACATCTACTGAATTTTTTGTCTCATCGCTCGAATCAAAACCCAAGTCGATGGGTCCATCCTCTACATTCCCAAGAGCTACAATATTCACTTTGTCACCTGAGTCTGATCCTAGGTCAAATGGTCCACTTCCTACAAATCTAGCAGATGTGATCTTCTCATCATCCTCTAGCTTAGATTTTTGTTCTTGTTGCACAGTTGGAATTGTCTTCTACTTTTTTTTCTATCGTTCCTCTTAGGTCTCAATTCTAGATGTAATTTCTAGAAATTATCCTCATCATGCCCTTCTTTATCACAATGAGTACAAGAGGGCATTGCTTCTATTCTCTTGGTTGTTGTTTCCCTCTTTGGGTGATCATTTTCTCATGTTTTTCCCTTCTTTCGAGATGTATAGCCTTCACACTAGCTTCATCAAGAGACTTAGGTTCAAATAATAACAATTAATGACGCAAGTAACTATGCAAAGAGCCAATATATTTCATCAACCTCTACGAAGTGTCTATTGACACATTCAATGCTAGTGCTTGTTTTCTAAACTCCTCTGTGAAATTTTGAAAAGTTTGACCTTTCCTTTGTTTTAAATGTTGTCATTCCATCATGGCCTTTTGTCTCTAACCCAACAGGTAAAATTGTCCTCTTAAAGTAGAAATGAACTCAAACCAAGATGAAAGAAGTTTACAACTACTCTTACCACCTTGTTGCAACTTGCCTTTCCACCAGATGAGAGTGGTGCCACTCAATCGAAGGGATGCTAGTTGGATCTTGGCTTCGTCCTCTTTGATTCGTTGTATGTGACAATACACTTCAACCTATCTTACCTAGATATGTATATTTTATGCATTAGATTCTTCACTAAATACAGGTAAATCAAATTTGACATCCATCTTGAAAAATGGATTTTTATATGCATTCATATTATTCTTGTTAGAATGATGAGAAGCAGAAGAAGAAGAAATTTCATAGGAGGATGGAGAGGGAGGAGGCTCTTCTCCTCCATCTTCATGATTTACTGACGCATGATCATCTGGTTCCTTCTTCTCAAGCTTGATTGTCTTCTCATATTCTGCAAACAACTTGTCAACAATCTCTACCATGGTGAAGAAATTCTTGCAATAGATTCACTCTTCCTCCAATCGAGCTTCCTCATCTACCATATTTTTGTCTTCGTGGTGCATGCCCTGCTTCAGGATCAAAGGATTTAAGTTTTCCTTCACCTCTTTGGAGCTTGCTACTGGTTAGCATTTACTCATGCAACTTGCATCAAGAAGACCTACTATGATACCAAACTTGATCTAGATCTTTCAACTTCAAGGATGCATTCAAAAGTGCATATAACATAGCATATTAACCAACTAACTTAAACCACATGAAAATAAGAAGAAAAACATAAGCAAACATGAGATCGAAGACACAACGATTTGAACACGGAGTTCACCTAATGTGGGCTACATCTTCGAAATCTGCTACATCCAAACCGGAATATGGTCTGAACATGGAGAGCTCAGATGGAGGAATGGACATCACCATTGCATTCGTGTCACGAAATTGTGCAAAATTGACTATAAAGTTTTCTAATTTTGTCACCGGCACCTCTGGCCCTCTAAGGGAATATTTTTGGCATCTTGCATATTCCCTCCCTCATGGTTTCACTTCCTCTTCCGCTCAGGGTTCTGATTGTCCTCCACCCCAGTCGAATGAATTAAGTGGCATATATGTAATATTGTGGGAGGATATGCCAATGTAGGGTTTTTGGCCCACTAGTAAAGCGCCCAAATTGGTGCGAGTAGGTTAGGGGTTCCAACCCCACCGACCCCACTATGGATGGCACCTTGGTTATTAATTTTTGTGCATATTTATTATTTAATGCATATGGATTAGGGCTGCCCAGGAGGCGGGCCGACCTGACTGGTCGGGCAAGTTCAAGCTTTGTCAGCCTTGGTGGTCATAACATGTGGCATGGAGGAGGTGTTGCGGGTCTGCCTTTAGCAGCCCGCCCACATATTATAACATATGTATATAGTTCAGTTTCATGGGGTGTGGTGGGGGTGGCGGCCTGCCACCTCGATTTTGTTTTTTTATATAATATATATAATAACCATGTGGTGGGGATGACGGGGGTGGAAGCCCACCACCCCTATTTATAATTTTTCTTTTACAAAACAATGTCAATTTTAATCCTCCAGAAAATAAGGGTCACTAGGGAAATTAAGTAGGCGACAAATTCACCCATTCTGATGGCCAAATTCTGTGTTTTGGGTCACTGCCAAATTGTTGCCTCGTTAATCCTTCCACTTGGCCAAGTTTGACTAGAATTTTGACTAGCTATATATTGAGCATCAGAACTCGGATTTGAGTGTCATTTGTGTTGAATAATCTAGGGAAATTAGAGTTAGAGTGATTCTTCCTAGCATGATAACAATTTGTGAAGTACTTTTATGATTTATCTTAGCTTGATCTTCTTGTGTGTTTGCTTCATCAAATTGTTACCAAAACAAAGGGACAATAACACAAGATGTTGGCTTTCTACTAGGGCCAAAACCTCTCCCTCTTGGAGAGGAAAACCCGCACACAATTCTTCTTATAGGGATTCCAATTGACGAATCCCAAGACCTTGACCTTGACCTCCTGGGCCACTTCAAGACCAAGATATCAATCCTCTTCTTTTTGTAGAGATCATCATCATCATTATTGCTGCTTCACTGAGATCATCATCATAGTACCACAAAGGTTCTTGTAGCTGCACCATTACTTCTACTTCCACCTAGATCATTGTTTCATCACCATATCAACAAGGTCTTTTATACTTGTGTGTGAGATGCTCTAAGATAGTGATCATGACCGAGACCATCATTACTACTTCACCTTGATCTTGATGTGTCTAGAATGATCGAATGAGATCACTGGTAAGTATGCTGAGACTATAGTGATACCTAGAGCATAGATTGAGACAAAGAGTGTTACTTTAGGACCCTTCCATTCACAAGTATATCGGGACTGATATGATGTTATGGTGATTATTGTGAGACTGTAAGGAGGCCGAGAATATGGTGGACTGACTTCTGAAATACGTATTGTAAAAATCCTTCCAATCATTGCAGGTATCCGAGATTCCTTACTGCAATCATCCCTAATACATCTGAGATCCTGTACCTTCTGTACTTCCTTCACTTATCCGAAATCCGAAATTTTAGATCTCCTTGCACCATATGGAATTTCAGAGGTGTACGAATTTTATACTATGTTTCGCGATTACCCTAGCTGGGTATTTATAGTGATCACGTCTCCATAAATCAGCCGACATACAGTGTGAAACATTGTGACTATTTATTGAGCCGATATGATAGTTATATATATATATTATATATAATATATATTATATATATATATTGGAGGCCGACATGATTTTCTTTTCATTGTTTTTCTTGTAGGCTTCTTCTCTGAAGGATGATGCTTGTCTTGCAGGGTTACTTAACACTAGGTTGACTCATGATCATTACATAAATGCTTAAGAAGAGCTCTTCAATATAATTTTGACTCTTTGACTTTCTTAGACCTATATAATGAGCAAGAAACTCATTCATATAATTTATAAAAATAATAATTATTTTTCTTGACAAGTACAAAGATCAAAATTACATTGACAAATATTGAACCTAGTTACCCTTTTCTTCAACACTCCCTCTTAACTAGGGAATTATTTACAATAGTACTTGGTTATTCTCAATCTAAATAATTTCTCATAAGAAGAATCAGATTGGTAATCCCATCTCTATAGCAGCATATCAATCAACATTGTCATAGTGAAAGGCCTTGACTAACAGCTCCATCTCTCCATGAGACCATGAGCTACAATGTTGGCGAGACCATTGATTTATAGATACTTTCAGCATTGTCTCTCAAGGTACATACCCACCCGAGTGTTCACTGAGTATGACCTTCTAGGACTATTCTTATCTTGGGTTCCTAGCCCTCAAAGAATATTGATCCTCTTGTGTACTCTTGTCTTGGATGCCCTACACATCCTCAAAGAGTATTAGATGCGAGACGATTACCCAATCCTCCCATTCTTTCTTCCCAAGTGAAGACAGAATGTTGTGTCTACCATGTGTCTACATTTCCATTCATGGCCTTCATATCGACTTATGGTTGTTAGTCCTAGTCTAGTGCATGACACATGACATGGAAAAACACAATTGTCACTCCTTTGTAATCAGGGGTGATCTTAGTTCAAACTCCCTCTTGACCAGGGACCTTTTAGAGCTCCCTCTTAGTTAGGGACTCTTCTATATATCAGAAACTTTTTCTTTGTGGGTCCTTTAGCTACTTAATCAACTTCTCTCCTTGATGTCATAAAAATTTAGTTGAGCTTCTTTTTTGTAGGGCATCATCCATTGATCACTTTCCTTCTTGGTTTGTCATGTCATTCCTTTCTTTATGGAAAGTGGCCTTCTTGATACATATCTAGAACCTTCGTCATATAGCTACTTCTTTCCCATCATGCTTCTTTTAGGAATTTCCATCCACCACATGAATTCTATTTGTACTTGTACTTACAACTCTTCTTCCAGTAGCCCTGCATGCACTCATCCAGATATTATTCAAGAAGTCAAAACATAACAATAAATAAAATCATACCTAACTAGATGGCTCTTCATCATGACATCTTCATGTAGGTATCAACATCCTACATTCATGTTGACACATCTCCCAAAGCTATCCATTGTCAAGGGTCTCCATCTTTTTCAAACTTTCATCAAAGTCTTCATATCCTTCTGGGACATTTCCTGGTCAAATCCTCTTGGTCTATTGGATTTTGATCACCTTCATCATGGTTGCATATCTCATTATCTCTTCCTTCCTTACTCATTCCATTCCATGAGCTTTCAATCAGAGTTTCTTAACTTAGTCAACCACCTCATACTTCTTATGAGGACATATTATGTTGATTTCATCTTAGTGTGACTTTATGCCTTCTTGCATCCTTTCAAAGGAGGAGATCCTTTTTCTCTTGATCATGCTTCTTAATATAGAAGCAATGATCTATGTTACCTGCAACCATATGACATGACATTATAATATTAATGGCAATCATACATACCTTATTTTACCTTCAGGTCATCGAGGCTTCTTCTAATATCTTCCTTGATTGAAAAGATTTTCAATCCCTTGATCTGCTTCATGTCATATCGTCATCTTATGGATTCCATACGTTGGAGTTCTTGTTGAAACACTTGCTTCCTCTCTCGATTAGTGAACCCTACAATGAAGATTCCATATGAAAATTTTGAGGATCTTGTATATCCCCAACTGGCAAATGTTTCCTTTTTAACTTGATGTATGATGAGACTTAGATGATTCCTTTCTTTCCTTCAATTTCCGGTAAGGTTCCCAAGAGCTATATATCCTACATGTTGTCTGCCATGAATTTTTGTCCTTCATGATCCTTATGAAGATGTTATGAGCTCTTATTTCTAATGCTTTCATGATGCCATGATGCATCTTATTATCATTGTCATATCTTTTAACACAAGATTTAGGAGCTTATGATAGGACCCTTTTGTGAGGGATACTATCTTACTCATAGGAGGGATTTGTTAATCCCTCTTTCCTTGGCCATTTTCTTTAGCTTCCTCCATCTTTCAATGATATGAACTTCCAAATTTATTTATTTATTTTTATTTTTATTTTTTTTTAAATTGAACCTTAACTCTACTTATTTTTTGTCTTTGGTTGAGGACCAACCTTGCCTATCTTTTCTACACACGGTTGAATTCTTTCATCCTTTAACACTATAGGCTGCAACTTGTCTTTCTCTATCTAGCATAGAGACCACAAATTGCCAGGTGAGGTAACCTTCTTTGTTTATTGATATTTGTTACCTTGATCATCAATGATGAATTCCTTCTTTTCATCCTTCTTAGATCTTCATGAGTTCATCCCTTCATTCTTTGATACCTTTACTATTGTGTTGTTCTAAGTGATATGGCCTTCTTTACTTTAATTTCTGAGAGAAAATCTACCATTTCATATATCTCTCTTTATGTCTCCTCTCTTGCTATTTAGGTATGAGAGGACTTTTGAGTGATGTCATATGAATCCTATGAATCTCTTGATGCATTCAAACAATTCTTTAACCTTCATATACCTTTAGATATCAATTATTTCTCTCTTCTATTAGGATTATGACAATCCTCCTTATTCTATGCAAGGACTTTCAATTATCTAACCGGTTTATAAATCCCCTTTCAATCATGAATTCATTTAACCAAATCTGATTATAAAATTGAAAGATACTTACTTGGTGTGTGAAGAAGAGATATTCACCTTGATGCTTCTTTTTCTTGAGCTACCCATCATTAGTATCCTTTCATCACGACTTCCTTGCATTTTTCAGTAACAAGCACTACTACCTTTTATGATATGCTGAGATTATTTGATTCCTTGACTGTGAAGGTATGGAATCAAAATCAAGAATTTTGAGAGCATTATCATGATGTCCACCAAAGATGTGGCATTTTGTTCTCCTTTTGAAGTGATATTGTTGAATGTATGTTGTGACTATATATCTTTGTAACCTTTCTGCAATGCTCCTTACTAGAGTAGAACCTTGCTTGAGTTGACTAGCATGAGCAAAGATTTTTGTGGCCTTCGAGCATTGTTCAATACCAATCATCAGAACTACTTAAGTCATTAAGATTGTTGTGGTATGACATGGGTTGTAATGACACCCAAATTTTGAGGCTAGCACCAAGATTGTGAAAGGTATTGTGTTTTCTTTTTGTTGTAGTGTAGATTAGGACTACTCCTCAGATTTTTGACCTTCTCCAAGATGATAATCTTTTCTGATGTAGACTAATTGTTGTATACTTGATCCTTTATTCTTGATAAAACACTTAACTTTACTTTGATGCATTTGAAGGCTAATCCTTGTATGTCTCTTTTGTGCCCTACCTTTGACTTCTGAACCTTAGCTCTGATACCATGTTGAAGAATCTAGGGTAGTTAGAGTTAGACTGATTCTTCCTAGCATGATAACAATTTGTGAAGTTCTTTTATGATTTATCTTAGCTCGATCTTCTTATTATTATTAGAGTGTGTGTTTGCTTCATCAAATTGTTACCAAAACAAAGAGATAAGAACACAAGATGTTGGCTTTCTGTTAGGGCCAAAACCTCTCCCTCTTGGAGAGGAAAACCCGCACACAATTATTCTTATAGAGATTCCAATTGACGAATACCAAGACCTTGACCCTTGATATCCTAGGCCACTCCAAGACCAAGACATCAATCCTCTTCTTACTATAGAGATCATCATCATCATTATTTTTGCTTCACTGAGATCATCATCATAGCACCATAGAGGTTCTTGTAGTTTCACCATTGCTTGTACTTCCACCTAGATCATTGTTTCATCACCATATCAACGAGGTCTTTTATACTTTCATGTGAGTTGCTCTGAGATAGTGATCATGACCAAGACCGTCATTACTACTTCAACTTGATATTGATTGTGTCTAGAATGTTTGAATGAGATCACTGGTAAGTATGTCAAGACTGTAGTGATACCTAAAGAGTAGGTTGAGACAAAGAGTGTTACTTTAGGACCCTTCCATTAACAAGTATGCCGGGACCGATATGATGTTATGGTGGCAATTGTGAGACTGTAAGGAGGCTCATAATATGGTGAAATGACTTCTGAAATACATTATGTAACAATCCTTCAAATCATTGCAGGTATCCGAGATTCCTTACTGCAAGCATCCCTAAGACATCCGAGATCATGTACCTTCTATAATTCCTGCACTTATCCGAAATATGAAATTTCATAGGTGTACAAATTTTCTTCTGTTTTTCGGATACCCTAGCTAGTATTTATAGTGGTCACGTCTCCATAAATCAGACGACATATAGTGTGAAACATTGTGATTGTTTATTGAGCCAACATGATAGTTATATATATATATATATAGAGAGAGAGAGAGAGAGAGAGATTAGGTCGACGTGATGTTCTCTTCATTGTTTTTCTTGCAAGTTTCTTCTATGAAGGATGATGCTTGTCTTGGAGGGTTACTTGACACTAGGTTGACTCATGTTCATTACATAAATGGTCAAGAAGAGCTCTTCAATATAATTTTGACTCTTTGAATTTCCTATACCTATAGAATGAGCAAGAAACTCATTCATATAATTTATAAAAATAATAAATTTTTTTCTTGACAAGTATAAAGATCAAAATTACATTGACAAATACCAAACCTAGTTACCCTTTTCTTCAACAGTTTTCACCGTTGGAATCAGGGTGACGAGCACTACGATTTGGTCCTGGTTTCACTTCATTCTAATGAATTTTATTTTTTACTTATTTGTAAGCCCACTTGTATTTTTGGATCCTCCCGGATTAGTTGGACATCAACGTAGGAGTTGGGGTTACAAGGAGCTTACACTAAGGAATGGGAGTATTACCTTTCCCAATTATGTTATGTTGGTGTTACAATCACTCACAAAGAATACGATATGGTTTGGGATGGTTTGATAAAAAGAAACAGTCATTGGTCAAGGAAATTTATCACAGAATGCTTGTGTTAGAGAAGGAATGCAACCACTTCAAATGGTTCCAGGATGCGTGGAAATGGGAGTTTCCATACAAGTTGTAACACCTTCCTCCCACATTTACCCAAGCTAACCTATCCACTAGGGTAAACATGTGACGAGAGGCTACTATGATGTGATTAAACTCTCCATGTATAGTTAAGAAAGTGGAACCGACAAAAAAAAACCATTCTAACCCTCCACGCGTGCTATAGAACCTTCAAGAGCCAACCAACCCTTTTAGGTGACCAACCGCTGAGAAAACTTGATATTTTACTAGTTTTGACCCTCATTTGCTCCCATGACAAGACATGAATGCGACTAAGGCCTTCCAATCGCTCCCACAACAAGGCATGTGAGCGACTGTGGATTTTTGAGGCAATTTTGTTCTAGCGACCCCTGATTTTGAGACATTTTTTCAAGGCTAGGTCTCAGGCCACTGCCTGAAACTTCATAAAACTTTCAGAAATGATAAATAACAATGGAATAAGGCTACTAAGGCAATCACTACTACAAGTACTTGATATGACCCTTGCTAGCCATCACAGGCATTTCGTCAAACATGTCACAAATATGTAATATTTTTGGGTAATTTAATTGTTCTTAAATTACTTCATTAATTATCAACCAAGGTTCATGTACTTATGAGATGTATGTGAACTATATATGATGGGAGTCCTATATATGGATTGAATTATTCTAAGTATGAAAAAATGTTGAATGATATTTAGAGAGTAAACATGCACAAGTTCTTTCTATTTAAAGTTACATCAAAACCAATTACTTAACTGAATTGAAATCTATTACTTGCAGAATTGAAAATTGCAAGATTCAATCTCTACCTGCATAAAAGGAAATGCTAATACTAAATTGCAAGAAAAATATTATAATGCTATATGCAGAATTGAAAACACTACAACATTATTTTGCAAAAAGGACATTCTACAAAGGAAAGAAAAAATAATTGCACAAAGGAAAGAAACTAAAAACTAATTACAGAAAGAAACTCATAAGAATAAAAAATCAATTGAGAACTTGCAACTCTAAATTATTACTGATGTTCGTGATTAATTCTAAATGACATCTCTTTTGTCATCTTTATTCTTTTTTGCATATGCAAATTAAATTTTTTCTATAATTTTTATTTATGAGCACTTTGGAACTGGAACAACAAATGATCATATTAGAACTGTAATGAAACTATCTTAAGAGAAAATAAATTGTAAAATATTATTTCACTATGAGCAAGTCAAAACATAAACAAAACTAAATGTCCTAAGGACTCGACTGGGGGGGTTCCCGTGAGCGTAAGTCTGCTATCAATCAAATGATTTCTTAGTCATGCATTTGAAAACAGAGGATTGTATTGACTTGAAATAGAGTATCACGATAAACCACAACAAACTTTAATAATCAAACTGAGTTTTGGTCTCGCCTTATGGATTTTTATACAAGTTTTCATCAAACAACTTCAAGAGTTTTATGTCGATACGAAATGAAACTACTTTTCCATCTAGGAAATAGAAGTAAACTAAGACTTATCTCCTCATGATTTTCTACTAAAAGATCAAATCATGAGGAATTCTTCTCAGATCATATCCTCGTGGTTGAAAAATCCTTTTGCATGCTCACATGATGTCATTCTATTCTCGCGTTGCCTTAACTTGACCATTGCACCATCATTCCCAAACTTCGACTTTGACTTTGACTCTGACTCTTAGATCTCTTAATACTTATAGTCTACCAAGTCATGCCGATAGGTGGTCATCCATGAGGTAAAAAAATATCATCTCCATATACTCTTCATCCTTTTACTGAATCACTGCAACCTGTATAACCATGAATATCGCAACAGAATTCAACATTAGCTGCAGAATGTTTATGATTTTTTATTGTAAGAATGTTTTTGTTATAATTCATAAAGAAATTTAGATTCTAAACATGGATGATAAATACATGTTTATAAGTTGAATTTGACCTTGAGAATGTTGAGACTTCTATAAAATGGTGACAAAAGGGTAAAAGGAAATGGTAAAAGGATAGTAGAAAAGGAAATAATTTCATACTTGAACATTCTGCCACACCAAAGGTCTTGCATGTCCTCATGCAACAAAAATTAAAAATGGGTTCTTCTTTTATTCTTCAATGTATGATTTATGAAGCCTGTGCAAGCACATCCATACTAGTTCTTTCCTTTTTATTTTTAATGCTGAAGGAGGCCCTTGGTCTCTTCATCAAAAATTTACTCTGCAAACCCCTAATTCTATTCTTAAGAAACTTGTTATTAGCTTAAGTTTCTTATTTTTATTTGACCAATGGAAGAGATGTAGAAGAATATTATCATTATGGGTTCTTAGTATTTCATTCTGAACTTTTGTTTCTTCCCTTTCTTGTCTCAGGTATTTATTTAGAACCTCTAGCTCATATATGTCATGTTTCAAAGCATCTTCAACTCTGCATTCTTGTTCTGGAGTTTGTTTTTTCACAGAAGTTTTACCAAATTCATTCTTTTTTTACTGAGAGAGATATGCCTTCCGTTGTGATTTATGTTGCAGAGACTCTACATAATCATAAATTTCCTGCTGGACTAGGTCAATATCTGGAGTTTTTCTTATCGGTTTGACTATGTGAGGTGGTGTTATGTACCCTTCTTCTTCAGGATCAATCATTTATGGACAGTGTGTACTTAAATTTTTTTAATTCTCTTGCTTATTCTCAATTTTACTCCTGATCCTTCAGTGTCTTGTCCTTTTGTTTTAATAACCTCTTGTTTTATTTTCTCTTCTTTCTCACTTTCTTTATGTAACTTAGAGCTTGAGCTAGATTTCTTTCTTCTAAGACTCTATTTTTCATTTCTATGTTTACATTTATCAAAATACTGGGAAAGTGGAATATCATCCTCAAATGGTTCTGGTACCTCTATTCTTGAATTTCCTCTTCAACTTTCTCTTTTTCAAGGTTAGGGTTAGGTACTGACTTTCGTCGACTCTGCTTAATCCTACTCCTTGTTTCCTCCTCCTGGACTTCTACAAAATGATTTCTAACTAAGAAATCTTTCCAATTGTATCCCTTAGCTTCCAAATGTGCCTCTATATGGATTTATCGATGGACCTAGAGTCTCTCTATATACTAGATGTCATTTTTCTAATACTTTGGAGCAAGAACTATGGAAAATTAATTTAATTTATATCGATAAAATGCATCAAGAGATGGGCATGGTAGAAAAACATAGTTCAAAATCTACCTTCATAATTTATAAACTTTTTAATAACCAACAATATATTTCTCCATTTTCCTTTTAATGCAGTGACTGGAATTCCTTTTTTAAAGATGGATATATCGATACCTGGTTCTCTAAGGAAATACATCCAGTCATTCTCCTTGATTTTTCTGTTCTTGAACCAATTTTCTCCATTTCTAGGTAATCCTGTAGCTTATACCATAATGTAATCTGTTATGATAAGCTTTATGTCTCCAATTTCTTCTTCAACCTCATCAAAAGCTCGAGCAAAAGATTTGGTAACCTTTGTCTCATGCCCATCAAAATTTTCAAAATATTGAAGCCACCATACTTGTTGCAATTGGTCTCTAACCCTTGGGTATGCTTGAAGAAACTTAATTATATTTGGTTTAGAGCTGACAATCATTCCCATGGTGAGAAGAAGTTTTGGTCTTTGATTGTTTACTTTCAACATGGATGATGGAAGTTTAATAAAGGGAATGAGAGAAGTGTGAATGATAGGGGTTTCAGAAGGGGGGGGAATGAATATGAAATGGAATTAAATGATAGCGAAATAAGGTGCTTGATGGAAGAAGTTGTGTTATTATCATATTGTACCTTCCCACAATTCCCAGATCTGATTTCAAAATATCAGTGGAATGTATTTGATCTCAATCAGACTGATGTGACTGACAGAGTAATGATGAGGGAGTAGGGAATAACAGTCATGACAATGAGTGTAATAGCAGTTTTATAAGGTCTTCAACCTTTTATTTAATAAAATCATCCATTAATTAAAACCTAAGTTCTTAT
>APFE030635528.1:12879-35020 GCA_000404065.3 Pinus taeda
TACATATGCCTCTTTTAAGAACTCTTTACAGGGATTCCTATCAAATTTAAAATTCTTGAACCATTCTTCCTGTCCTCTCGGTATCTCGGTTACAGTAGCTATGGCTTCTGGAGAAACCGATATCTCTAACATGGCAATCTTTGAATTCAAACCGGTAAAATTAAGCGCAAATTCTTTTGTTACCTGTGCATGCCCTCCTTGTAGCTTTTTACAAAATCTCCAGCACCCGGCATCTTTAAACGCCTTCATCTCTCAAGGTTATGTCTAGGCCTTCAGGTTCATTCCTTTGACATTTTCCAGACCTGTGCTCCTTTCTCTCCGTCTTCACTTTGAAATCTTCACAGCCAAATCCTAACAGCTCCGGTCGAGATGGTGATACAGCAATAAAGCTCCTCTTTTTTATTCAGCCTCGCTTGTAATCAGGCTCGCTTGAACAGCCTCGCTTGCAATTGAAATCGAAACATGACTGGTCACTCATGCAACGCTCACGACCATTATTAGGACTATGCACGGTAAAATCTCTTGGGAATGAGATTTCCGTGCATATCGAAAATCTATTGGTGGAGTAGCGGCAAATGAACGTTCAGGCATGATTTCAAGAGGTACTCAAACTGACATGAGTGGACGGACCTGCTGACTCACCTATGGACTTGACATTTCGGGAAAGATTCACTGCGGAATGCACGAATCCATGATTTCATAACGCTGTTAGTTATATTTTTTAATGATGCGCTGCGAAACTGCTTAATCATTACACGCTGCGAAACTGCTAGACTATGATTGCGCTGCGAAATGGGCAAATAAGACTGCGCTGCGGAATCACTAAAAGACAAGGTGACTTGGCATAGACAAGACATGACTATGGGATAATGATGAGTGGAGGAAATCCAATAGGAGTAGAGTCTGATTTAAGCTTAAAAACCTTTAAAACTCTGATTCCTAAGTTAGACAAACAAAAATGGAAACAGCTTAAACATAAACCTTTGTCATCAGACTAGGGCATGTAACTGTATGCATTAAACCTTTAGTTCTAAGTGATAACACCAGGGTCCAGCAAGAGTTTTCCTCTACTTTGACAAGTTGACCCACTTCCAAATGAAACAAGAAAGGATGGTAATCTCTCCTCACAAGCTTACAGTGGAAGTCCTAATTCCAGCAGCATCTACCCTTTGGAATGTTCAGCTTTCAACCTCCCCTCCCTTGGCCCAATGCCTGTATTTATAGTGTTCTAGAGGAAGTTATTCAGTTCCAACATCAATGAGATACTCCCTCTTTTGGATGGGGTAGCTCCTCTCTTGATGGGATAAGTTCCTCTATCATAGGGATGCATGAACCATCTGGAGGCGCTCAATACACGTCAAACACTCTTCTAGAAAGCTCTAGAAGTGACCACAAGTAACTTTTTTTAAGATGAAACTCGCGCCTTTTGACCTTTACAGGAGTACGCACCCATCCCTTGACTTACAGAGCGTACAAGTACGCAGGTACAGTGTGTTTGGGATGCGTACATGCGGGCAAGGTAGAGAGAACTTGCGTACCCAGAGATAAACATGTTTTCAAGTGAATTTCTCTCTTTTTGAAGTTTGACATGAAGAGTAGAGGTATGAGGCTTGACAAGGAGGATAATATGACTAGTGATGAAGCCATATTAACTGCAGATAGTCATGGTGACAAATGTCAGTGTAACAGATTGCCCCCTAAAGTGCGAAGCCTGTAATAGATAAGGGTGTTATATCATATAGGAAGGGTGAAGTACTTTATCATTTCGAGGATCCCCAGTGGAGTCGCTAATTTTTCATGTGGAAAGAGTTATTTTTGTGGACAAACCTAACCTCCCTAGGAGTCTAAGACTCTCTAGTGACAACCAAGACAAACAAGAGCAATCCTTCGAGCAATCCTTCTCTAAACATACATTATTCTATGAGAAACCAAGTGTTGTTCGATCCTACCTCAAATCCAACGCTTGTTGTAGCAGTCCAGCCTTGTTGATCTAGATGAGCTCCTCCTTCACTTTAAGACCTGCATACACTAACAGTTCAAACGATTACATAACACCTGAATATTTCATAAAATAAAGCATATTCATCATATAGACCAAGGAGTACATGAAATAATTCATTAACAACAAATCATTGAGAAGAATGGACTTATTTGTATTAAGGAAACAAAAAAGGAACCATTACAACCTGAGCCTTGGTTTTGTGCAAGCTCCTCCCAGGGTCCAACAAGAGATTTCCTCTACTTTGACAAGCTCACCCACTTCCAATATGGCAACAAGAAAGGATGGTAATCTCTCCTCACAAGTTAACAATGGAAGTCCTAATTCCAGCAGCATCTACCCTTTGGAATGTTCAGCTTTCAACCTCCCCTCCTCTGGCGCACGGCCTGTATTTATAGTGTTCTAGAGGAAGTTGTTCAGTTCCAACATCAATGGGATACTCCCTCTTTTGGATGGGGTAGCTCCTCTCTTGATGGGATAAGTTCCTCTATCATAGGGATGCATGAACCATCTGGAGGCGCTCAATACACGTCAAACACTCTTCTAGAAAGCTCTAGAAGTGACCACAAGTAACTTTTTTAAGATGAAACTCGCGCCCTTTGACCTTTACAGGAGTACGCACCCATCCCTTGACTTACAGAGCGTACAAGTACGGAGGTACAATGAGCTTGGGATACGTACATGCAGGCAAGGTAGAGAGAACCTGCGTACCCAGAGATACACATGATTTTTAATGACTTTCTCTCTTTTTTGAAGTTTTACATGGAGAGCAGAGGTATAAGGCTTGACAAGGAGGATGATATGACTATTGATGGAGCCATATTAACTGCAAATAGTCATGGTGACAAATTTCAGTGTAACACCCCAACTAGGGGCTGTGAGGCTTCCATGCTATTGGAGCAATGCTTCGCATTATTCCCATAAGTCGCACCTAAGATCTTACTTATCTTCTTATCCCAGTTAATTATCTTCACGTAAATGTATGCCTTACGTTATATTTATTTATACAACACATATAAGTTCGTGTAGAAAATAAATAGTACACTTGCAATTTATACCCAATCATACATTAAAACAAGAAAAGATACAGAGAAATATGGTAAACTTCTCTGTATTAATTCTTCCAATGGGTATAGACTCGACCTGCCTTGCGCACTCAGCTGCAGGGGACCGCGCACTCAGTTGTGAACTACTAGGCCTCTGCACACTTAGTTGCAGAGCCTTCTCCTATTCTACGACCCAAAGACAAACTTTACACTTCGATTCAATCTCTTAGACTCACCATGATTCCATTCTATTAGCTATCTGATACACTTAGAGCCTTGCTCTATTTATAAAATCCCATGGTCCACAAACCATGGGTAGGTATATCAAGCCAACATTATATTACAAAAACAAGGGAGGACAACCCTGTGACTCTATTATGACTTCGCATTACGCACCCACAATTCGTGGAGATTTTACAAAGGACTTGGTCAAAACTTGGGCTTTAATCCCCAAAAAATGCCTTGGGGGGATTATATGCCCAACATCCATGAGCACCGAGAATATCTTACTATCCCTAATTCTCTATGCATCTCTAGTTGTCCATAGCGAAGCATACTTTGTTGCCTCCGAAAGGCCTTGCACAATTGTCAGGAACTAGTTGTCCTCGAGCAATTCCCATGCCACTAGCACGATGGACAACAACAATGATGCATAATGAAAAGTCTTCCCCTGCTCTTGTGCCTTGCAGCAGTTCTCAAGAAACTCTCTGCACAGGTTGTTCGCCCTTTTAAAATAGACCCCTTCTATGAATTGTGTAGAAAGTGCAACCATCGGCTTGGGCACCTCATCCCCGTGGCACTTCCGCATAACCTTTCCAACCAATATCTATGTCGCGACTTTTACCACAATGTTATTGATGCTGGAAATCATGTATCCTCTCTTCTTCTTCTCAACCTTGAACTTCTTTTTCATGGCCTTCGCGATGGCCAAATCATCACTTGTACCCTCCAATATGTTCATCAGGTTGTCCTCTTTGCAAGGGAGCTGAGTAATTCTATGAATTAAGTGGTCCATGATGGGGATGGGCTCCTCCAGCCACAAGCACCCATCATGCACCAGGCAAGGTAGCTGCCTGATGATGAAAATAGTCACTGGGGCGCGATGGTAATGCGGCACCCAGAGTAGGTTTAATAGTCCTGCCTTTTTTACACCTCTCAACCACTTACGTGGCTCCAAATGTATAGCTCCCATCGGCGTACCTTTCTTCTAGTCCATGAGCTACACAGTTGCCAAATGTGGGAACTTCTTGTGGTCTGCGAGATCCCAGTCTTCAAATTTTAGTGCAGGCACTCACCTCAAGTTTTCTCTGTCAAAAATGATGTCGTCAGGGAGAAGTGGAGTCTACAGAGAGATTTTACTCTTGTTAAGATCTTTGGGCACCCTTTCTTTTCCCTTTCGCGGAGGAACATATGAAGGTAACCTTGTCAGAGGGTTCGCACCCTGGGTTTTTACCTCCATCTTTACATCCTCCTCCTCCTCTACCAAGATTTCTTCAAAGTATTCCTCCTCATCAGCTTCCAAATTGATCACCTTCCCCTTTTCTTCGATGGTAAGCCTAGTCCTTAACAGATTCCTAGGGGACATGCACACCTCTACCAGAGGCTACTTGTCTTTCTCGGGTCTCGGTGTGTGCAACGATTTAGGGATTTCTATGACTATCTCATCACTTTCTGGGGCTTCTCCTACTGTCATGTCTTGTGGGGCCTCCTTAGTAGTCATTGCTCCGGTATCCATGGCTTCCTTAGGCACGGCCATAGTGCTATTCCATAATTCTCTCAAATTTTTGGGTACGTTCTCAAACAACGCATTCACCTTCAATAGATCAAACAAGTCTAGGTTCATGACTGTCTAGGTGCGGAGTAGCTTAATTCTCAAATTTCCAAGTGTTATTTGCTGGACAACCCTTTGCAATTTATAGTGCCTTTTGAATTTGAATTCGACTGTTCGGCCCAAACTTAGTCCATTAATGCTCACTTGGTGGCAGATTTTCAAGAATTTGGCCCATAAAGTTCGCCTTAAATGCCTGCTTCCCACTCCATTTGGTTCAAACCAAGCATAACATCGTGAATAATAACTGTAACGGTCACTTTCTAGCTAACCCACACGACAGTGTAGCTACCCTCGTGTTGTCGCAGACCCTACAACACTTTGCTATTGCGCGCAAACCTAACATTGCAGAGCTCTTGAGCAGAGTAGTTTATAGTCCCATGCCTCCTTTCAGCTGCCTAAAGTGCTAAAATTATGCTTCTATCGGCTAGTCAGATGGTCGGGCCACCTTTACACGCCTTCAAATGACTACCATTGACTTTTCCTAGGAAGAGTTCTCCATTTAACTTCACCAACTGCACCGCGCCACCATCTGTGATCTCCTTAATAACATATGGTCCCATCTAATGCATTCTGAGCTTCCCTAGGAATTTGTTGAACTTACTATCATACAACAACACCAAATAATTTTCCTCAAAGGTGCGCAACTTAATATGTCAATCATTCCAAAACTTTTCACATTTCTTTTGGACCTTCTACTAAAATCTAGCCAAAAATCATTCTTTCTCGAGCTCCTCCAACTGGGCGAGCCTCTCCTCCAGGGCTCTGCGATCCATCATACCTGTGAGAACTACTATGCGCAGACTAGGCACAATGTATTCCATAGGCATTACAGATTCCACTCCATAGCCAAGCCTAAAAGGTGTTTGTCCCATCAGCTTCTTGCATGTCATCCTATTAGCCCTAATACTGTGGGTATGCACAAGTCCCAATCACTTCGCTACGCATTGCATACCTTGTTTAGTGCATTGCATACCTTTTCGAATGCTTCCATGTGGATAACCTTCTATGTGATTTTTCTTCCTACGTAATGTCTCCCCAACATTAAGATCCATTTGCACATTTGACCCCCCAACACATGTTTATTGATCATACCTTTTAGCGTTGATTTCATGTGCATTCGTGTAGGTTGTTTTCCATATGCTTGCGTCCACCTGGCCAAACTTGTGCGTGGATCATCCCATCCATTGTATTTGTCTAGCAATCACACCCTAGGCTTCGCAAATTGCGTGCACATCATTCTCCTACATTTACGCTAGTTGTCAAAGCTCCCTTTGTGCATACCCCACCAACTCATAGGCGTAGAACGTAGTACCCAATCCAAGGCCTGGAAGCATTGCTTTTCTAGCACCTCCCTTTCAAATTTATTCAAGAAGGTGTCCACCTTAGTTAGACCATAATAAGTAGGTAGGTCTCTTACTTTTGTCGATACGCAACGACCTTGTCATCATATTACAATTCAGTGTAGTTACCTCATGTAACCGATTCTACAATCGCTTCATCTCCTCGTCTGAATCCGAAGTACAGGAGCTCTCGCGCTCCCCTGCAATCCACCCATTCATGGTGGGATTCAAACAGTCCTGGTTTCGCACTTTTATTTTATAGATGCAGCCCAAATCATCATCACTTTCATAGTCACGCACCAGCGCTGTATAGTGCAATCCTTCAGTAGGGTCTAAGGGTATAATTATGCGTAGTGACTTCTTTTCAAAAAAGCATTTTCCGCTTTTTCAAATTAATCACCCCATTCATGTCAGTGGCCCAATCAATTCCCAAGAGCGGGGGGTAGGGATTGCTATCATCAATAATCTCTATCACTTCAAAGTCTGCTGGCATGCTCTCTCCCTTAATGTCCACAGTTATTCCCTGCAATCACCCCATGGGTATTATTTTCTGCTAGTTCACCATTCGCAGCTAAATTGGAGACCACTGTAGTCCAGGTCGCCCCATTCACTCCCATGTCTGCTTCGGCAAAAAATTCACATCTGATCCTAAATCTAGGATAACTTGATCCATCTCATATTCTCCATTCTACGTGGTTAGTCTCATTTCTCTTCCCAATCTTGTCTTGTGTTTTCCGATCTTCCTGACTACACACGTTTCTCCTAGGATGGTCCCAGCATATCTATTAATGAGTTTCTATAACCATTTTACATCTTTAGTATCATGCAGTAACTTCATACATGTTTCCAAGAACATTGTGAGCATGGACGGGTCCACCTCTGGCTCTGGTCTATCTTTGCTTCCTAAAGTGGAGGCATCAGCAAAGCTCTTCTTAGCTTCCATGAAGGTTTCTCGAGTGCACTCCAAATCAAACAACGCTTCTTTCACTAGAGCTATGCAAAACCAAGTACTATCTTCTGGCTATTTGTGTTTGTCATCTCCCATCATGATTCCACTTCGGAGCACAATTTCTACATTTAGATCTTCCTCGCGTGGCTCAGACCTCATCATCTAGAGGTTCTAAGTCGGGGGAGGTAGTAGCGCTCTTTTGTCGCGTATCCTAGCTATTAGTCTAAGACAATATTCTATCTCATGATAAAAAAAGTTGCAATACAAACATGACGGGCACAATGGATTTGTACAATCACAGGCATAATGTCCTAGACCTCTGCAATTGTAGCATATCAACTTTCCATGACCTCTTCTAGGCCCTCCTCCGGCTCGGCCTCATCTGCACCCCTAAAAACATGTTCGCACCATTCCTACATTCTGGTTAAGGGGTCATGTTTTGGCCTAAACTCTATCGTGGGAGTTCTATCCATCATTAAATCATAGCTTCTACAAGTTCTCTTTTTGTGTCCCGCTGACCGAAAAATTTTCAGAACAATTGTTGCGAATTTTGCATATACTTCTGTAACAAGTGACAATTGTCCATGGCTTGTTTTCCAGCTATTTGACAAATCACGCACCACAAAGTAGACATCGTGCTAGGTCCTGCTTATGCTTTCATCCTTAATGACATCGGTCCTCCTCCTATGAGGTAATTTGTGAAACTCGGCAGTGGCCCTTATCATGACCCTGACCCTTGCTTTTAACACACCACACCTCTTCGCACACTTTTTGTCGAGTTGTCCTGTCCTATTTCAGACTTTGCATCTCAAGGCATAAATTCTTCAGCTGCGCTTGGATTTGTTGAACTCCCAAGTTAGGATCCTGCATCAGGGTCTCATGCAGCCTCATCACGATCTCTAAGGCCTCTTCCTGAGTCATTAATTTCTACTGCGATAGCGTACTCCTTAGATGTGGTGTTAGAAAAGCTACAAACCATTCGCTATGCTTTCCATATGTTAGATTCATATTAGCTTCATTAATAGTACATTTTAGCCTCTGATCTAGATCCCAAGGAGTCTTGCCTGGTAACATTGTGATCTCTTTAAATCCAATGATTGACTATGATTCAAAATTCGGTCTACTAAATTATTTGTTTAGCACTGCTTGGATATCTGTGATTCCTACATTTGTATTATAATTGGAGTGTTTAATATACTAGGTGAGCAAACGGTCCTATAGGGTGCTAACCAATGTCACTTTCTTTATCTGTAACTCCTTGTGGTTTCCATTCAGCCCTTACCACGAACCCGAATTGGTTCGAATATTCATTTCCCAAACCCTTGAACACAACCAACTTCATTGTGCTTGTTATATTGAAGTACGGTGGTGGAGGAGGTGGTATGGGTGAATATGGAGGTGATGGCGGTGAAGCTAGTGGTGGTGTGGATGGGGGTGGTATTCATGGAATTCTTTGCCTTATCATATGGATCGCACTTCACAACAAGACCTTCGTGAGCTCTTCCTCATCCCCTCGCTGAGGTGAAATCAAGGGGCTAGTTTGGAGTCCCTTACTTCCTTCGTTCCTGTAAGCTTTTCCACTTCACATAGCACCAAACATCAAGGTAACTACATAGCCCTTCTTTTGCACAATGGAATTTTAATCCAAGTATTCAAAGACTTTACGTACTTACCTCGTGGTCCCTTGAGAAAGTGTCACTCTACCTCGCTATAGATGATTGAGGTGTCGACCGCGAACTCAGTAATGAATCCTCCTATAATCTGATCGAGCCAAGGATTAGCGATGCACACAATCTTATCCTCTGATGCATCCAACCTTCGCACTAACTTTAGGGTCCACACAATAAGATTATCAAGTTTCCACCTTCCTTGGCTATATCCTAGCTTTGTGATCCACTCATACAACTCAGTAGGGAAAGACGCGAAGAATATTTCATGGGTCTCTGTGTATAGGTAGTACTCTAACCACTCTTCTTTTGACAATCATGGGTTCCTTTTCTCCTACACCGTGAACTCATGAATTATTTTGTCCAACCAGCCTTTAATTTCCTTCTTAGTTGGATTCCAATGATACGACATCAAACATCTTTATGCAGATTCTGGTCCCGGTAGCGAAACCATTTGTTGGCTTGGGAGGGCCTGAACCAGGTTCATATTTAATTAGCTAAACAAATCCCTATACTACTAGCCCTTTCTGAATCAGCCTGTGGAGTGCGGACTAAAGTCCCACCCGAAGCAGTATGGGGGGGATGTTGGAACCAAGTTTCTACACCCTTGAGATGTCTAAGGTGCCGATTAGTCCAACTGTGCCTACCTTCGCACAGGTCCCTTCGCACATTTCCCTAACCTTCAATACCTTCACGATCTATATCACCTTTCATACATCCCTATCCAGGGGCTGAGATGCTTTCGCATCGCTGTGGCAACATCCTACGCTATTTCCCCAAATTACACCATATATCTTACTTATCTTCTTAAAGGTCTCAGTTAACTTCACGTAAATAAATATTCTATCTTTCATCCACTTATTCAGCATGTTAGTGTCAGTATATGCATACTTCCATCAAGGATCAAATCTGCTCTTTGCATTTTCATTGTAGGCGTCTCATACTAAATTTTTTTATTATTCCACTAGGTCATGCCAAAAATGATTCACTGATGGTTGTCTTCTTCTTCTTAGAAAAATATAATTTTCCCTCATCAGGTATATTTACTAACCCATTTTTGGGCAACAGATCCCCCTATAGTGGATTTTTGGGCCTTGTAGCCTGAATTTTGGTCAAAAGTAATGTAAGACCCTGTGAAATGCAGGCACAGAGCGCGAGAGCCTAGGGTTGTCCACCCTAAAATAATGTAATTTAATATATAAAGTGTCTTCATTGTATAGAGAGAGTAAGGCTCTATGTGTAGAAGGGAGCTTTTAGGTCCTGATCTTAAGTATTATGGGTTTTTGAATAAGGAATTTTCTCTGAGTCTATAATTCTGAGTTTTGGGTTGTAGGAATAGGAGAAGGATCTACAACTATGTACGTAGAGGCCTAGTAGAGTCCGCAGCTATGTGCACTGACCCCTACAGTTGAGTGCGTAAGGCGGAGTTGGGATTATAACTGAATAAAAGTTTAATAAAAGATAATTGGATCCTGAGATATTGTGCATCTACTCGTAGATCTGTGTGTTTATGCTTCTGTTATATTCTTATGCATCTCTTTACAGTGTATGATTGCACACACTTGTTATGAATGTTGAATGATTGATGAGAATATTGGGCCCACAAAATTAAGTTAAGATCTATAATAACAACAAAGTAAGGATAAAGGATCTAGATAGTGCCTCTTCACGCTCTTTACAGAGCTACGCGAAGGTCAGACAGTAGCACGGAACAATGCAAGCATGCAAGATCGGTTCGCAAACTTCCCAGACTTCATCAAGACATCCCTAGGGTGCTGAAACCTGGTTCCAGCACCCTCCCATAGTACCTCGGGTGAGACCTCAGTCCCCGCACCGCGAACTATTGCCGAAAGGGCCAATAGTTTCGAGATTTATTTGGCTAAATCACTTTTGAACCTGGGTCAGACCCCAATAAGCCAACAAATGGTTCCTTTTCCGGGACCAGGATCTGCCTAAGGGATATCTAATGTCCGAACACTGGAACCCCACAAAGAAGGAAAATGAAGAGTTGTCGGATCAGAAGCTTCATGAGTTTGTGACACAAGAAAACAAAACTACGCAGATATCCGAGAAAAGGTGGTTGGATCGCTAGGTATATATGGAAATTCATGAGATCATCTTCACGTCCTTCTCTTATGAACTGTACGAGTGGATCGCGAGGCTAGTTGACAGCCAGGGAATGTACAAGCTCGATCAACCGATAGTGTGGACTCTAGAGTTAGTGCGCAGACTAGAGGCATCAGAAGATAAGATCACGCAAGCTGTGGACCATTGGCTTGACTGAATAATAGGGGGATTTATCACTTAGTTCGTGATAGACACAACCATGAGCTGAGTTCTCAAAGGACTGCGAGGTAGGTACATTAAATCCATGAATACCTGGATTAAGATGCTGTTATGTGAAAAGTGGGTTATGGGAATACATTAATGTTTGGAACGATGCGAGAGAGCGAGGAAGAGTGTGCTTGGGTCTCTCCGAGAAGTGAGGTCAGTTTGATAAGGCAATGCATTCTGCAGTTATCACCTCCACTTATGCCATCACCCACTTCAACTCCATCTTCACCCACCCCACCTCCTCCACCCTCATCATTCAGCATGGCGAGCATGATTAAGCTACCTGTTTTCAAAGGAGTAGGGAACGAGGATCCAGACCAGTTCTAGTTCATGGTAAGAGTAATTTGGGAAGCACAAGGGGTCACAGATGACAACATTAAGAAGGATACATTGGTGAGCGTGCTACAAGATCACGTGTTGACATGGTATATCAAGCACTATAATGATCACCCAAATGTAGGAATAGCATAGATCCAGAATGCACTGAACAAAGAATTTAGCCAGCCAAAATCAAAGACATAGTCAATCATTGGATTTAAAGAGATTGCGATGCTTCCAGGTGAGACCCCCTGAGATCTAGATCAGAGACTGAAGAGTACGATCTGTGAGGCTAATATGATGCTAATGGATGCACATCACCACACGTGGCTTGTGGCATCTTTGACACCACACCTGAGGATGACACTACCACAATAGAAGCTTTCAACCGAGGCTGAAGTGCTGGAAATGGTGATGAGGTTGCAGGAAACACCGATACAGGATCTAGGGTTGGGAGTCCAACAAATCCACATGCAACTATAGAATCTATGCTTGGAGATGCAGAGTTTGAAGTAGGATAGGGTGCCACGGCCAGAGGCGCACAAAGAAGTGTGGTGCTTAAAATGCAAAGGCCAGGGCAATGACAAAGACCATTGTCCCCGTATTTGTGAAATACTTGGTAGGAGTGGGACCAATGTCATTGAGACCAGAGGCATAGGCAAGGCCAAGTGCGGTGCCTAGACTCTGGTGCACCATCTGTCAGATAGGAGGAAAGCACATGACGGACAACTGTCATCTGTTGCAGAAGTATGCAAAGACTCCGCAACAGTTGTTTTGTAATTTCTATAGATCAGTGGGCCACGATGAGTGTACTTATGAAAGCTACGAGTTAATGATGGATCGAACCCCAGCCTATCGGATGTAGACAGAAATGCGGGCCCTCAACCCAGTAGTGGGAATGGCATGTGTTGGATTTCAAGGGCGGGATCGAGGATGAGGAGGAATGGGGCCAGGAAGGGGCTGCGAACAGTTAATCTGTTACAATTGTGGAAGACCAGGGCACTATGCTCGGGACTGTACCAACCCGATGAGAGTATCCTATTCATACTATGATAATTTTGATCATGAAATGGTAGATTGTCCTACGCTGAATGTATAGATACACGAGAAAGGGGTACTTCAACCTACTCTAATGCAGAATATTCAAATGATGAGGTTTTAACCGTGCAAAGAAGACCAAAATGTGAATATGGTGCTTCGAAGTGGCACGACTACAATGGAAGATAAGGGGAAGTAGCCCGAGGGAGATACATGGGTTCACAAGGAACCTGCAAAGGAACTTGAGTTTGACTTGGAACGTGCAAAGGAGATGTTTATGGAAGCTAAGAAGAGCTTCGCAGAGGCTTCTACTTCAGGTAGTATGGATCAATCAGAACCAGGAATGGATCCTTCTATTATTACTACCTTTTTAGAGACATGCATGAAATTACTGCACGATAATAAGGCAGTTAAAGGACTATAGGAGCTAATAACTAGGTGCGCAAGTTTAGGTGAACTACTCGTAGTTCGAAAACTAGGAAAGCATACATTGTGCACCGGGAGGGAAATGAGATTAACGGTGCAGATTGGAAAATATGAAATGGATCAAGTAATCCTAGACCCGGGTTCAGATGCAAATGTGTTACTAAACTAGACGTGGGAACGCATGGGCAGGCCCACATTATAGTGGTCCCCTATTCAATTGCAAATGGCGAACCAACAGAAAATTTTGTCCATAGGGAGATTGCAAGGGGTAACGATGGATATCGAAGGCGCGAGTACGTAGTCAGACTCTGAAGTGATAGAGATTGTTCATGACAACAATCCTTATCCCGTGTTACTAGGAATAGACTGGGCCATTGATATGAATGGAGTCATCAACCTGAAGAAGCAGAAGATAATATTCGAGAAAAAGTCTCTATGTGTAGTAGTTCCGCTAGATCTAGCCGAAGGAACGAGCTACACTGAACCTGTGTGCGATGATGACAGCGATGATGAGATAGATTACATTTACTAGATAACAACACAAGACCAAGATCGGGTGAACCTGACTGTAGATGGGAGGATCTCATGGGAGTATGATAGTTCCTGTACTTCGGATTCAGATGAAGAAATAGAAAACTAGTAGAACCGGTTACACGAAGTGACAACTCTGAATTGCAACATGATGATTAGATCATTGTGGTGTGTGATGATAGAAGAAAGGGAACCGCCAACATATGATGAGTTAAAAATAGTGGATGAATTCTTAGACAAATTTGAAATTACAGTACCAAAACAACAGTGATACGGTGTGCTAGAATGGGCATTGCACGCGACACCGACAGGATGGTGGAGTACACACCATAAGAATATTGGAATCTAGCGCGAATGTAGAAAATGGATGCGCTTATGATTTGGAAGTCCCCGGCGACGAACATGAGCTAGGAAGCTAGGATGAAGTAGTTTGTGTGCCCACTTATGTTGATGGGTGTAGACATGTGATGTGCAAGCACCTCCCAAACTAAGGATAAAAATTAGAACCTGACGTGGCAGCAGGGAAGGTGACGCACTACACAAATATTCCACGATGGAGCATTCAAAATGCTATGCGGAGTCATGAACATAGTTCACCATGTGAGATGAACTAATCAAGACCTACGCATACCAGCAGTTCGATGAGCCTATAAGACCATAAGCAAAACCCGGAGCATGTAAATTACCCCAACACTAATAAGAAAAGATGAAACTAGGAGAGTAGAGAAGAATCCCCAGACTACAACTCCTGCAATTGGGATAGGATGCGAGGACCTCGGTAAATGAATTAGGTAGTTACAAGAATCCATTCGGTGAGGGAGCTTGAAACTTCATGAACTCGAGGAAAATTGGGCACGACTGAGGAAGAAAAGCATGACATTGGAAGAAGAAATTAGCGAACTGGAAACCAAATTTGTGCAAGTGGGCCACGAGAAACTAAGCATGATTGGACCAAGTCTAGCCAGTCCTACTACTGCATTAGAAGGATTTACGACCTTGCTACCATGGCTACGACCTTACCTTACTAAATAGGGTAGTGTACCATACAAAGAAGAACGTGATGCACTAACGAATGCAAGGGTATTTGAAAGGTGCCCATAGCCCGGGCTAGCAGGAAAGTTGAAGCCTTGCACTGGCGCTGTGACCACCTGACCATATATAGGAAGCATAGCCTCAGTGCTCTAAGCAGTTGAAAGAGGGCATGGGAATATAAAAGAGTCTGCAGGAGAGCTGTACAGAAAGGAGGTTCTGCACAAGGCCAGTATGTCATAGGGGTCATGGTCACGCGTAAGGGGCTACACTGATGTGCGGGTAGGTTGGGAGATGACCATTGATGTCACTATTCATGAAAAGAGGTCCAACTTAAGGTAGAAAGGAGCGGATGGTGGGCCGTTAAGATAGGAATTAAGAGCTAGATTTGGGACGATCTGCTGCCAATAAGGTATTAATGACTCAGAAGTGGAGGGAATGGTCGAATTCAAATTCAAATGTTACTATCAAATCCCTTGGCGTAGCCTTGAGGCAACACTTGGTTGTTTAAGATTTGAGCTAGTATAGAGCATTGAGCACTGAGCTACTTTGCCACCCGTGAGTACGTGATCAAACGGATCCAGTGCAAAAACAATGAGAGCTGTGAGAACTAGAGTGTGATTCACGAAAGTTACCCCAGAGCCCCACATGACCTAGGAGGAGCCTGGAGAGGTGGCAGCTGCACCAGAGGTTCCAAAGTCCCCATGCATGCTGCGACCATAGAAATACAAGCAGACAATGGTGCCAGTCTGGGTATCACCACAAAACCCACGATTTAGTAAATTGTCAATGGCAAAGAAGGGAAAAGTTGTCACCATTAAAACAGAGGAGGAGGAAGATCTGCAAGCCTTGAACACCCAAATTGAAGCATAGGATGATGAGGTAGAGAATGTTTCCCAAGTACCTTTGGCGATAAAGTTACCCCCTACATCCCCCCATGGAAAGGGATAGCCTAGATATCAAAGGACCTAGAGGCCATGAAGAGCGCGCTCCAGACCCCACTTTTTCCAGATGAAATAAGGTTTGAAGGTCCGCCACTGGGACGGGTACCTAATATAAAGTTCGAAGATTGGGACCTCATGGATAGTGAGAAGTTCCCACACTTGGTTGCGGAGAAATTACTAAAGCAGAAATGGTTACACGGTGTGGAGAAGGCTAGGTTACTCCATTTGTGGTGGATACCCCACTACCACCATGTGGCCATCACAATTTTTGTCATTTGGCAGCTACTGTGTCTAGTACATGATGGGTATCTCCAGTTAGAGGAGCCAATTCCCATCATAGCTTATTTAACTCACCAGATTTCTCAGCTTCCCATCAGAGGAAACAATCCCGTAGCCATAGCAGGAAAGAGTAGCGACTTGGTCCTTGCAGAAGCTATGATGGCCAAATATAAGCTAGAGAAGAGGAAGCGAGGGTATGTGATAGCGAGCATCAAGGACCAAGGGGTGCATGTAGCCACCCAGCTGCAGGCCAGCAATCTCATGAGGAAATGTCACACAAACGAGGTGCTAGCATTTGTAATTGCATTGGTAGAGCAGTGTGCAAAGGGGGTCCAGTTCAACTGGGTGCAATTGCTCTGTGATGAGTTTTTGACAAATTGTAGGGAGGCCCAGGAGCAGGGTAAGACCTTCCACTACAAGTGTTTGCTCTTATCCATCCTATTGGTTGCATGAGAGCTATCAAAGGACAACTAGTTTCCCACCATTGAGAGGAACCTACCCGGAGCCGCGAGGTACACCTCGCTCTGGGCAACGAAAGACACGACGAGGGTTCACGAGATCAAGGTGTTTTGGGTGTTCATGGAGGCGAACATCCAAACATGGATCAAACGAAGGCCATGATTGTCCCCAACAATACATAATAGTTTGCAAAGCATGACAGAATTCAAGGCAGATATGCATAATCTATATATCCGTGAAAGGATCCAGCCCAAACATGGGTGAAGCTTCCATTCATTGCAACGGACGATGAAATCTTTGATGTAATGGCAGCATGATCTCTAGAGTGGTGCGCTATAGACTTGGAAGAACTGGAAAATATCGCAGCACAGTAGCGGAAGAAGGAAACCAAGCTGCACATCATGAAGTTGGCAGAGAAAAAGTACTAGGAGCAAGAAGCAGCCACGCAACAAAAGGCGACTGAGGCAGCAGTGACAACACAGATGGCACAAACTGTAATTTCACCCACCAAAGAGACTGAGGAAGGCAGGGAAATGTCCACAGAGTGGGAAATATAGGGGGAGGCTAAGATAGAGGAACACATAGACCCTACAACAAAATCGACCCAACTCAAGAGGTTGCACGTCCAGGAGAAGCCAACCGAACGGAAAAAGAAAAAGGCAAAGAAGATCTCTGAGGGATCCCTTCTTGATAGTGGTGAAGTAGTTCGCGATGTCACTAAGGATGCTCTTAAACAATTAATGATGGAGCAGACGATTGTGTTGGGGGCACTCAAAGCACAGTTGCAGGCTTTACAGGTGCGACCCCCAGGAATGATGACATCGCACCTTGTGGAGGGTGAATTTGAAGCTAAGCAAATGTTACGCACTCACAAAATGAACACTTTGGTGTTACCAGAAGGCAGAGTCTTAGTAGAAGCCAAAGGTGACATGAGGGGCTGGGGGTTGAATTTGGCCACCCTTCCCAGAGAAACCCTAAATTAGCTGTAGGAAGGGGTAACTGTTGAGCTTTGCGCCAAGGAGGGTCGCGCCCTCCAAGTCTTGAGTGAGCAGAAGTTAAATTTAGAATAGCTCAGCCTGCAACATGAAAACCTGGTCACACAAAACCAGGGATTATAACAGGTCATGGAGGAGGCCTGTAGCAGCATACCAGAGTTGGCCCTACCGACAACACTCCCCACCATGGAAAAGATTCACCAACTAGCAGTTGGAATTTGCAAGACCCAGGAGGGGACCACGAAGGTTCAATTGGAGCTAAACTTGCAGATTGTGGAGCTGTGACTGAAGGAACAACCCTCTACACCCCTGGAAGTTAGAGAGCAGTGCCACCATGCCATTAAATTGGGGTTGGAAATGATAGAGCATGTTGTACATGACTACACGGGATTGTTGGACCGGTCCCTCTTCACGCTCACTTCACTGCAGGAAGACCCAATGCTACAACAGTTAGAGATAGAAGCGCGGGAGTTGCAGCAAGCCCATGACAATGTTTGGGGGACCACATAGATGTTCGCCCTTACTCAGCGATTGGCCAAGATGCGGGAGGCCCAGGTTCGGAAGGAACAGGTGGATGCCACACACTAGAAAGAAGCAGGGCTCTAGCACGCATCTGGCCTTGGCTCAAGGAAACATTCACAATCACCGGCACGATCGAGGGGAAGCTGGCCCAGATGTTGGATACATATGTGTTAAGGCAAGAAAGTGCCTATGACAACGATGCATCAAAGAGTCACACACAATTGATACAACGGACAATAGAGGAATGTGTGGGAGATGTCAACGAAGTGTAGAAGTTTCTATATGGAATCCGATCCAAGATCACCATACCAGCCGAGTGACTTGGGATGAGTCATGATGATTGTGTTGGGGGCCTGTTGGGCAGTAGATCCCCACATAGTAGATTTTTGGGGCTTGTAGCCAGAATTTTTGTCAAAAGTAATATAAAACCCCACAAAATGCAGAAGTGGAGTGCGAGAGTCTAGGGCTGTTCGCCCTAAACTGAGGTAATTTAATATAGAAAGTGTCAGCCTACCCATGGTCAGCAGATAATGGGATTGTATAAAGAGAGTGAGGCTCTTAGTGTAGAAGGGAGCTTTTAGGTCCTAATCTTAGGTATTATGGGTTTTCGAATAAGAAATTCACTCTAAGTATATAAGTCCAAGTCTTGGGTTGTAGGAATAGGAGAAGGATCTATAGCTGTGTGCGTAGAGGCCTGGTAGAGTCTACAACTGTGTGCGCAGACCCCTGCAGCTGAGTGCGCAAGGTAGAGTTGGGATTGTAACTAAACAGAGGCTTAATAAAAGATAAGTGGATCCTCAGATATTGTGCATCTGCTTGTAGATATGTGTGTTTATGCTTATGTTATATTCTTATGCATATTTTTACAGTTTATGATTGCACGCACTTGTTATGAATGTTGAATGATTGATTAGAATATTGGGCCCACAAAATTAAGTTAATATCTATCATAATAACACAATAAGGATAAAGGATCTAGACAGTGCCTCTTCACACTCTTTAGAGAGCTATGCGAAGGTCAGACAACTAAACGGAGTAGCGGAAGCACGCAGGATCGGTTTGCGAACCTCCCAGACTTCATCAAGACATCCCTAGGGTGGGGAAACCTGGTTCCAACACCCTTCCATACTACCTCGGGTGAGACCTTAGTCTGCGCATGGCAGATTATTGCCGAAAGGGCCGATATTTTTAGGATTTGTTTGGCTAAATCACTTCCGAACTTGGGTCAAGCTCCAATAAGCCAACACCCATCTTCATGTTTCATTCAGTTATGCTTTTAGTTATATTATTTTTAGAGTTAAGGCAGTCATGTATCCATTAGGTATTAGGGTTCATTTCCAAGGTCAAAAGCTTTGTTTTATTGCAAATAAAGGGTGACAAAGGTATGAGGAAGACCAATAAATAAAGAATGGTTGGTAGTTAGTCATGGTTAGTGTACAAAATCCTTATTTCACTAATGTAATTTTCATCTCAAAAACATTTTTTTTTAGATGAAAACAGAGTATTTTAGTTTGTTCATATTTTTTATGTAATTGAAGTCATTTTATGTAATTATTTTTCCCATAAGCTACCCAAGGTACTTCTCCTTGCTACAAGAGAGGAATCATTGAAGAATCAGCTCAGTCAAAGCATCACCCACCTAAAAAGAGACAAAGAAAGAGAAGCATCAGACAGAGATTTGAAAAAAAAGTAAAAAGTTCCAAACAAATGTTATAAAGTGGGTTTTTCTAAGGAAAAATCAAACTCATCCTCTATATAAGATTTCAAAAGCATATTTCAAATTTCATGAGCTCTTTTGCACCCTAAGATCTCCTTGGAAAAGAGGAAATTGAGTGAAAATTTGAAAAAATCAGGAAGGGGCTGCGCTTTCATCTGGATGCTACGCGCTGGGCAGAGTTGTTGCATCCCTGAGTGTGGCACTATGTGCCTGTGTAGTGAAGGGTGCATTTTCCTAACTAAGCCAGAGCAAATTTAACCAGTGTTGCATGACTATGCATTTAAGGATGCATTTGTCAAGGATGTTGTGCGTTGGAACTTCATGCTACGCGTTTGGCCAATAAAGTCTAGCAAACCCTAGGAGCACCAAAACACAACTTTTCTTCATCTACTCAAGCTACAGAGGCTTCTATTACCTACATACAACAAGTAAGTCACCCATTATCTCTTTTTCTCCATCAATTAAGCAAGTTGGCACCCTAAATTTTAAAACCCTAGCAAAGCTTTCTTGTATGTTTCCAAAATCACCTATTTGATCAGAATTACAACACTTCATAGAATTTTTCACCCTCAAATCATCCTTTCTTATAATTCATTCAATATCCCTCACTATTTCACTCACCTTGACCCACATATAAGTCGCTCACAGTTTCACCTTAAAAACATGGCAGAAGAGGGTCACACTAGTTCAGAAGAAGGGGAAAGACAGTCAAGGATGCCAGCCAACAAGGGAGAGAGAATTATCAGATTTGAACCCACTAGTACCACAGAACTTGTGCCGTCACCACTTATAGTATCATGTTTCAAGTACATGGGCTATTTTGAGTTTTGCCAAAGGGTTGAAAGGGTGAATTTTCATCAGCAGTTAACCAAGCAGTTCATCCTCAATTCGCAAAACAACCAAGTCAGTTTAGTCATGGTCACATTCACTATATCTCTTGCCATCATATCATAGGCCACTGGAAATCCAAATGTAGGAGAGAAATGGTTCGAGCAAAGAAATCTGCCTCACAGTTTTTATGAGCCATATCTTAAAACAAGGTTTAAAAATTATAAGAAAATAATTTTCCCTCTCTTATCTCTTAGAAAAGTATGTGCCATTAATGAAGATAATCATGAGGTATTTCACATGCGAGGGTAGGTTTTCCAGAATCTACTCATATCATGTCAGGCTTCTCATGCACTTTACTAGGGTAAGAATGCTCATTTTTCCATATTACCTTTTCAGAAGTATTGACAAGATGACATATATTGCTCAGAAAAGGACCCAGGTGATCAGATGCATAGTATTTTCCATCATTCTCTTATCAAAATGATAGTCCTCCATCACTTAGATCAACTAGGTATTGCTTGGGAGACCTTCATAGCTAATGAAATATTCAATGAACAACCTACTCAGCCAGCTCCCCGCATTCCTCCATCATCCTCCACTCATCCATATACTTCTTTCTCATCCACCACAACTTACTTATCACTCATCCTCAACACATCATTCTTCACCAACCACCTACACACCATCCACATCACAATTTCATGTAGCCATTCATTCACCCAATAGAGATGATGATAGTGATGAAGAACATGATGGCAGTGAGGGACATGATGTACACACTGAGCATGGTCAAAGTAGTATACCACAGAGGAATAGTTTGCAGCCATTTGCTTTCACCTATCATAGGGGAAAGAGACAAGTTTTTACCCCATGGAAAGTGGGAGGGGCCTTGACTTCGTCATCATCATTGTAGGTTAAAGGAAAAGAGAAAATGGTGGAGGAAGCAGAGGTCAAATAGCAGCATGAGAAACATGACAATGAAAAGGAGTTTCTCCTTGTGAACATAGATAATGAGGAAAAAGACAAAATCACTCAGGCTGCCTTGAAAGTAAAGGATATCAAAATTAGGAAGCTTGAGACCAGTTTAGAAAGGTCTAAATATATCATCTCCTTTGATGAGCAGGAGAACAAGCAACTAGAGGTCAAGCAGGAAATGATGCAAACCAAGTACATCAAGGCAAAGAGGGAGGCTGAGAAGGCAAAGTTTCAGCTTGATGAGGCTTATGGGGATTATGGAGAGCTATATGATGAATAGGGACAGAGAAAAAGACCAAGAACAAGAGGATTAAAGAGAGCGTTAGAGCTTGAAAGGAAAAAGGAGGCAAAATTGGAGGAGCAGCTCATTTTAAGTGGGAAATTGGTTAAGGACATAGTTGAGAACAGAGAATCTTGGCTTGAGAAGGTGAACACACACTTGGAGACCCTCTTGGACAAAGTGTTATCACTTAGGTTGTTTCTAAGCTCCTGAAGGGATACAGCTGAGGTAATCATAAACCAATCTTTGGATTGCAGGTTCTAGCCCACCTGAAATCAGAGAGGGCTCTCTCTTAATGATTTAGCTTTGTTGATAATGATTTTAGGCTAGTTATTGGGTTTACGGGTTTTGATTTTTTGTTTGGATGGAAGATGAATATGAGGCAGATAATTCCAAGCAGAGAGGCAAGGGAAATTGTGATAAGTTTCAAACCATTGGGCATGGAGTCATGGATTGAGGCTTGCTGTTGCGTTTTCTTGGTCACAGGAGGATTATGGAGTGGGATAGCTACACACGAAACAATACCAATTTGTTGAAAAGATGAGATGAAAGTCAGTGATGAAAGGCAATCAAGAATCTTTCATTAACTAACAGGGAAAGAGGTGAATGAATGGTTATCTAGGAGCAGTTA
>APFE030635528.1:43465-63538 GCA_000404065.3 Pinus taeda
ATCGCATCCAAAACCATGGACTGAAAACCATCGCGTCCAAAAAACATGTGCGAAAATCATGCACAAAACCATAGGTTGGTCCGCCCAACCTAACATAGGGTCCAAAACCAAAATTTTCTGGACCCCATAAAGTGGGGTTACGGGTACCCCTCAAACCCCTGTTAACTATGTGGAAAGAATATAACACAACCAAACAATCCATTTTGGAAAAATTCCTAAATAATAGGGGCCTAATTTCTCAAGGAATTGTGCAAGGAAATAGGGGCTCAAGCAGAGGCATAAATTGATTAAGTCTAGGTCAGAGCTTCTTAGTGAGCAGAGAGATAAGTTATTCACTTGCAGGTTGTGCTTAGTTGAGCAAAGCAATTGTAATATATCTCTATTCATTATATTAATGCAAGCAAGAATTGAGGTTTTTAGCTCGAGGAAAAATATTGTGTGCATGTGTGTTATTTCTTACTGAATGTTTGAAATTTTTGTTCTAAATTGTGAATTAACTTTCGGTAGTAGAGTAGGTTTGAGTCTTGTGATTTTGAAAAAACTTCATGAGCAGTTGCAAATTTATATAATAATTTCTACATGGTATCAGAGCAGGATTCACATTAGAGTAGGAATTTCGAAGTTGTTTCTCAGGAGGTTCGAATTTGCAGTTCAGTTTAGTAGGATCTCTTTAGAGCTGAGAAGATAACCATCAATGGTATGAGGCTAGAGTATGCCTTAGAAGGTAGCTCTAATTTCATTGCATGGAAGTATCTCATGGAGGAGTTATTCGATGACAATGGATTGCTATATACATCAAGAGAGATGTTGCAAAACAAACAGAATTTGATTCCCAGAACCTTGCTTAGTGAAAGAAAGATGTAAACAAGGTGAGGAGAATAATATTGGAGGGAGTATGGGACCACATTGTTACCAATATCCATGGGAAAGAAAAACCTTATGTAATGTGGTAGGCACTGACAGATCTCAAGGATAAACTTTGAAATACCAAGATCTAGAAGAATGACTTTATCCCACAATATCTGAGCAGGTTCACACAAGTTCGTGATGAACTTGTAGGGTTTGGTGTTACTGTTTTAGAGGATGACTAGGTAAGCCTAGCCCTTCTGGGCCTTCCTAAGATCTGGCATAGCTATCAAGATTCAATGAACGTGAGGGAGAAAATATTGAATTGGGAACACTTATGGTCCTATTTTGTATAGGAGGAAGTAAGGTGGAATACCATAGATGGGACCGCATCCAAGGGCAAGGAGGAAGAAAAAATTGCATTGGTTGGAAAGGGAAAGAAGGGAAAAGGGAAGAAATCTCAAACCAAACCATAATCTAGCCAAGGGCGAAAGAAGAAATATTTGTCAAAAGTTAAATGCTTCCATTGTCATGAATACAAGCACTATGCCACAAAGTGTCCACAAAAAAAGGCGAGGAAGAAGACCTTAGGAGGAGCAGCATTTGAAGCCTTAGATTCAAAGATTGAGCTTGACTTTACCCTTATCACATGGATGTCCAACATAGTAATGGGGAGCATGTGGTACATGGAATCAGGTGCATCGTTCCACATGACAGGGTATAGAGATTTTTTCAGTGGCCTGGAGGAGAAAGATCTCTAGATGCACATCAAGCTAGGGGATGGTGAAAGGAACAACCCGACTGGTATTGGTACAATCAACTTTAAGAGGGAGTTAGGGTCCCCTCTCAGGCTCAAGGATGTCCTGTTTTTTCTAGGCATAAAAAAAGTTCTCATCTATGTTGCATTTTTGGAAGACCGTGGTTATGATGTGATCTACAACAAAGGAAACGAATTCCTGAGACACATAGCCACGAGATAAGTGAAACAGATAAGGGCTTGTGTGAAGGACTTGTATAACCTAGATGTGGAAAGTTGTGTTGCATTAAGCACTAAGGTGGAGAAAGTGCATGGCCGCGATGTTGGTGAACTTTTTCATATAAGACGTCCATTCACATCATGGCATCTTGAAGATTATACAACAAATAACCACTGGCTTCCCCAAAGGAGCACTTGAGTAGCAGAATGCATGCAAAGGATGTACATTGGGGAAGTACACAAAATCCACATTCCATGATCGGGGAAAAAAAGCATATGCAGTCCTAGAAAGGATCCACTATTATGTCTGTGGACCTTTCTTGATAGCTTTCACTTCCAGACACAAATATTTTGTCCTTTTTATTGATGACTTCTCACGGAAGTGTTGGATCTTATTCATGTGGAAGAAAGATGAGACATTCTCCAAGTTCGTAGAATTCAAGGCACTAGTTGAGAAATAAACTAGAAAGAACGTGAAGGATCTCAAGAGTGATAATGGAGGTGAGTACGTGTTGAATGAATTTAAAAATTTATGTGTGAAAGAAGGCATTTGGCGAGAGTTGACAACAACTCACAACCCATAGTAGAATGGGGTGGCTGAGAGAAATAACGATAACATTGTGGGAGAAACAAGGGTGATGTTGCATGACCAAGGCCTACCTTTACATTTGTGGGCTAAGGCGTACAATACCATAGTCTGTTTGCAGAACTAGAGTCCCCATCATATTATTGGCATGATTACATTGGATGAGGCTTTCTCGGGGAGAAAGTCAGATTTGTCACACTTTATGATTCTTGGAGCCTCTGTTTACTTCCATGTCTCCAAAGAATCAAGGAATAATCTTGTGCCGACTGCATAATTGGGGGTATTTATGGGTTACACAAAAAATCCCCACAACTACCATGTATACTTGCCATCCATCGGAACGACAATTGTGTGAAGGGATGTAAAGTTTGATGAGGAGAAAGTGATGTGGTGCTCTCTTGAGAGGGATCTTTAGATCCCACTAGAAGAGGAGCTTTTAGCTTGAAAGGAGGAGCCTCAAGAAGTTGTGGAGCAGCCACAAATTGAGAAGCAGAGAGTGGAGACATTCACTCAAGCAGAACCATCTAGAGAAGGCAAAAAATGAACCAGGGAAGATGATAGACTTGTGCAAGATGCGAGGGAGAATGTGGGAGCTCCTTCAAAATTGTGCAGAAAAATGAGGTCACCTGAGAGGTACACTAGCGACATTGCTCTTATGACTGAACTTATAAATATTGAGCCATCCTATTTCGAATAAGCAGTAGAGAAACTTGTATGGGTTGATGCAATGGTGGAGGAATACAAATCCATTATAAAGAAAAATGTTTGGGAAGCAGTCCCAAGACCAACATATAAATCAATAGTTGGTTTGAGATGGACCTTCAAGGTGAAGCAGGCAGTAGATGGAAGCATAGAGAAGTATAAGACCATATTTGTGGCCATGGGGCACTCTCAAGTTGAGGGAATTGACTTCGAGGATACCTTTTCTCTTGTAGCAAGGTACTCACCCATTAGATCAATTCTTCTCTGGCTACATAGATGGGATGGAAGATCCACCAGATGGATGTAAAAAAAACATTTCTTAATGGGGTTAATAAGGAGGAGGTGTACATTGAGCAACTAGAAGGTTTTGAGACATTTGATCGGGAGTCTCATGTGTGCAGACTCAAGCGAGCATTGTATGGTCTCAAACAAGCACCCTGTGCTTAGTACACTAGGATCGATAATTATCTCACCGGTTTGGGCTTCACCAAAAGTGAAGCGAATGAAAACCTCAATCACATATTGGTAGAAGGTAAATTGCTTATTATTGTCATATGTGCTAATGATTTGATTTTAACTAGTGATGAACAGTTGTTCAAATCTTACAAGGAGGACCTTGCAACGGAATTTGAAATGAAGGACATGGGTCTCATGCACTACTTCCTCGGGTTGGAAGTATGGCAAGGTGATGGGAAATTTTTTGTTATCAAGGAAAGTATGCAAATGAGATACTGCAAATATCTTGCGTGGAGATTTGTAAACCGATGGAGACACCTGTAACAAACAACTAGAGGAAGGAGGATGCCATTTCATGTGAAGTCGAAGTGGATGCTACCATTCATCAACAGCTAGTGGGTTCACTCATGTATCTTGTGAACACATGACCATATATGTGCTATGCAGTGAACCAGCTAAGCCAAGCTATGGTTAGGCCATCCAAATTATTTTGGAAGGCAGTTAAGCATGTTTTACGGTACCTCAGAGGCACTGCCCAGTTTGGACTATAGTATAAACAGGCAGAGGGAGTGAACTTGTGTGGCTTCACAGATGCAGATTGGGTGTGAAGTCCATTAGACCAAAAGAGTATATCAGGTGGAATTTTTAGTGTTCATTTTGCAGCTGTTTCTTGGTACAACATGAAGTAAAGATCTGTTGTGCTCAACTTGGAATAAGTAGAATACATGGATGCAAGTCAAGCAACATGTGAGATGATATGGATGAGAAAGATACTTGTTGGACTGTTTGGTCAGATGATGGATCCAACTGTGATCTACTGCGACAATTAGAGTTCCATCAAACTCTCTGAGAATCCTGTATTTCACGATTGATCCAAGTATATAGATATATGGTACCACCATTTACGAGACTGTGTGCAAACGTAGATAATGTTGCTACACTACATTCCGATAGAGGAACAAGACACTAACATTTTGAAAAAAAATTGTCAAGAGGGAAATTTGAGTTCCACATGTGCATGATAGGGGTGGTTGATAATCCCTTACTAAGAGGGAGTGTTGAAAAATGGAGAAAAAAATTCTCAAATTTATTTTTCCTTGATTAAATTGATAAAGTTTGAATTTCCACATCAGTAGACAACTTGGATGCGGTTAACTTGTGACATGGCTTGTGTCACCCGATTTACTCAGTAATTTCGAGCTGGAGGAGTTATAGTTTATTTAAGCACGTGTGATCTCTAATTTGTAGTAATCAAAGTTAGTTATCTCAAGTTATTTTCAATTAAACTCGTTCCAACTGTTGGAGGAACTAGTGGAAGGTCAGTTGTGCAGTGGGACTTCAGTGGCGAGACACATGTGGATGGTGACTGCAAAGTGAGTTGTGAGTTGATGAATCCAACAATAGACCTTGTTGATGATGGTGAAACTTCCAATAAACAAGTGAATAACATGTGTGATCTAGTTGATATGATTGTAGTTGATGATGAACTCTTTGCATCCGAGTTTGAGGCATTTAAGTTTGAGAATAGATTCAAAAGATGATATTATTGGTATTGAATGCACCTTATTTGGAGACACCATTTGTATAGTAGGGGTTGGTACCTTTCCATTGGATGTGGTTGGTGATGTGAAGACTACTCAACTTCTAGTAAAGATTCATACTAACTCTAACAAGCCTATGGATGCTTTTTTACAAAGGGAGACCCCTCTCGACTCAACTCATTTGATTATTTATTTGTTCATGCTATTTATTGTTCTCAAATTTCCTTCTCCAAGGGGTTGAGACTATTTTCTTCATTTATTTTACATGGCCCAGTGAAAGAAGAATAATGGAGCTTGTCTCCACAACTTTTCCATTTCACTAAGTTACAAATAAAAAGAGTCCAATTCTATAGCCAATAGACTAATAGCCTCTTGATAAACCTTTAGTGAGCTATGCATGGTTCTCACCTATCACTGTAGCTCAATGAAATGACATCTAATAGCTCTAGTGGAAAAGTGTCCAATTTTATGTCCAAGGCACTACTAGAAATGGAGTAGTTGTGAAGGCAATGATCTCCATTGGGGATTTCCATTTTTGCTGCAACAAACAAGAAAAATCTTGGGTTTGGAGGAAGAGATCAAAGATCTCTGCCAAAAACACAATATGATCGCTCTCCTGGTGCCATTAATTTTCGTTAACTCATTCAAATGCAGGTAATGCATAAGGATTCATTAGCATCTATGAAATTTTCTCTCTTTCCAATAGAAAAATAGTTTCATCCTAATATTAATATATAAAATAAGGTTCATTAATACGTATAGTTCAATTTTGTTTGATGATCCTATTTCTCCAAAAGTTTTTTTTTTTTTTTTTTTTTTTGGTATAAGATATGGTGATACCTTTAAATATGAGGTAATTCTGGGTAAAATTAGAAGTGGAACAAAAAGTTGGGGTTTGAATTCCTTTGTAGTACTAGGCTACATGAAATTTCTATCGAAATGTTTTGTTGTGGCCCAATATAGAATAATCTTTGGATGGAAATGTTTGTTATGGGTGGTATATTTTTTAGCCCTTCACCTCATTAGATTCTTTGTTTTTTCATGGTATTTGTTGTTCTCAACTTTCCTTTTCGAAGAGGTTGATACTATTTGCTTTATTCATTTGTCATGGTCGAATGAAAGAAGAAGAATGTGGCTTGTCTCCACATCTTTTCCATTTCTCTAAGTTATAAATAGAAACAGTCCAATTCTATAGCCAAGAGACTAATAGCCTCTTGATACACCTTTAGTGAGCTATGCATGAAGACCTTGGATGACGGTATAACTACAGTCTAGGTTTTTTAACTTAGGATTTGGTTGTTACACACATTTAAAATCTACTCCTTTTCCCATTTGATCATTGTTTTCATACTGGGGTTTTATATTCTAGATCATTTGATTGAAAATTGTAAGTCTATCTAAATGTATTCATGTTTTGGCAGACATATTTTGACATATTTTGATGTAAATGAAGCTTCTATATATTCGAGAAAGACTTTTCCTAGAGTGGACAATGAGGTAGTGCAAAAAGTTGTATGTTAACAAATGCTTTGTTCCTATTGTTTGGCTTATTATCTTCAATTTATTGGTTATATCATTGTTTCCACTTCTTCCATCTTAAATTACTTTGTTCACATTTTATGGTCATGTTTCATGGGCTATATTGATCTCAATTTTTTGGTTTTGCTCTAGATATCTTAGTGAATTGTTGTCACTATCTTTTAAATCAATGGTTGCAGATTCTTCATTGACATCATAAAGTGGAGGCAAATAGCTGCAACTATTTTTAGTGCCATGGTTATACAATTCACCGTTGTATAAGCACTTGAAATATCCTAAAACAACCCCATTATAGATGGAACTAGATTCCCACAATCTCGCTATGTTAGCACGATCAACATGATCCAATGTTTCACGATGAGAATAAATTAACAACGTAATATTCGAGGATCTCATGTAGTCACTCTCATTCATGGATGATGTAGTGTAAGTCCATTACTTTTTTCTAAATTTGGATTATAACAAAAGGAGCCTTCAATTGGGTTCAAGATGTTGTAGCCATGCAATGTATTTGAAACTGGGAGTCCTTGAACCTGCAGACCATTGTGCCACTATAATATCTATTGCAAATTACTGTTCTTACATTTTTTGTTTGTTTCTAGAGATGGTTAAAATTCTTGAATTTTTAGCAGCTTACTCTCATTGTCGAGAGTTGTAGATTATTCGAACAAGAACTATAGAAATTAATATGTACTTTGGAAGCCTCAATATTCTTTGACATTATCTCACCCTTAACAAGCTCTTTCTTTATCCAAGAGTTCTAGTAGTTTTAAATATCATTATCTGTTCTTCTAGGAGGATGGAATCCTATGTATGCCCACCTACATATATTTAATCCATTAAAATATATCTTAATGTTAATCATTTAATGCACCATAAAGAACTAATAAATTGATGAAACTTAAAACAACATGTTTCTAACAATGGTATGCAGATGAATGATAATATTTTATTCATTTGGACTAAAACTACCTCACTTGATATCAACTCTCAAGTATTTGATCCATTGTAATCTGTAGCTCTTTCCACAATAAACGTTGAAGACCTGTCATGAAAGTAAATATGAATCGATACAAAATATTGCTAAAAAAAACCATAGTTTCAGTTGTTGTTAGGCATCTTATTGTTGGGTAAGGAGGCTTTATAGAAATAGTCATTGTTGGTCCCACATTTGTTCAACCAAGATTTACACAAGGATGGAGTTTTGGGAGTCTCTAGATTTATTGGAGATTTGACAAACGTTGAAGACCTGTTAAGATTTGGCAAGCTAAGTGGGCTTGATTGTGGGGAAAACTCCACAGTTAAGTGCGCTTGAGCCAGAGGCAATCTGGGATGGGTGACCACCTAGGAAGTCCTGGTTACCGGGTGCAAGCCTTGGAAGTGATGATTGACGCTATGTGATTTATTTCACTAGTTTCAATCACACTTCTTCACCCCTGTGAGCATCACCCAATGCAATGAATGCTAAGTGGACTATTCAAAAATCATGAGAAATTAGTCAGTTACGACTACCTCTCATAGAAATGGTCATAGATAAATGACTTACTTAACGCAATTTAATCCCAAAAAATGATATCTAATATAATGCACTGCGGAAACCCCTAATACTTAATTCAAAAAGAGTGAAGGGAACTCTACTTGAATGGTTCATGAGGCATAATACTTGCTAAGGTTTTGCAAATGGGGTAGCAAGCTAAGTGGGCTTGATAGTGGGAAAAACTCCATAGTTAAGTGTGCTTGAGCCATAAGCGATTTGGGATGGGTGACCTCCCGGGAAGTCTTGGTCACTGGGTGCAAGCCTCGGAAGTGATGATTGACACTATGTGATTTATTTCACTAGTTTCAATCCCACTTCTTCACCCCTGTGAGCATCACTCGATGCAATGAGTGCTAAGTGGACTATTCAAAAATCATGAGAAATTAGTTAGTTACGACTACCTCTCATGGAAATGGTCATAGATGAATGACTTACTTAATGCAGTTGAATCCCCAAAAATGATATCTAAAGAGCCATGGCCTTACCTTCTCCACATCAGAGGAACCCTTGGCGAACTCACCATGTAAAGCCTTGAAAAGCTATTTTCCCTACTAGACTCACTGTGCAGAGCCCCAAAAAGCTATTTTCTGGGCTATTGATCGCGATAATTAACTAAAGAAACTTTGCCGACTACATTCAATGGTTATGTGCTTAAACCCCATGACGGGAGAATAACAATGTTCAAAGCTAATGAGTGAAGCCCAATAAATGCCATATGGCCAGAGCTAGATCCTTTGAAGGAGAGTCTAAAAAATGACCCTATCTTTATGACTCATCATTCTCACTCATGGCTGAGGCTGTGTCCACACTTATGTTTACCAACTATTGAAAAGGATCTATTATATTTTCCATAACATCAAACGAACAAAGGCTATTGAAACATAGTAGCAGATTATGGAAGTGGAGTAGAGGAAGCATTAAAGAGTTGTCGCATGTAACATCCCTCACTAGGGATCCCTCGAAAACCTTCATGAACACTAGATATTTTTTTATTTAAATAACATCTTTAGAGTGCACTCAAAGCACACTACCTCTAGACAACAAATAACATCAACCATATATATATATATATAAGTAATTACAAAAATCAAAATCTTTCAACAAAGCAACAAATTCATTGAGAGTTTATTAATTCATTATAGTTCATAGTTTCTCTTTAGAGTTTGGACTTTAATATGAGAGACATGAAGATGGGAGTATTTTTCTTATTAGTCCCTGCCTTCTACAACATGGGACTATAGTAATTGATTGTATTAGTTAGCATTAGTACTTGTGCATATTAATCCAAAGTGTTTATGAACTTTATCCTGTTCATAAAATAACCATTGTTCTCAACCTATCAATTTATCAATATAACTTTGAGGACCAATAAGATAATTGATGGTCTTATTTGGCCTCTTCCCAAGGCAGACAAACCATATCATTGATATTAGTCATACAATATCTTTGTTCCATGCATTTATTTGATTCATATTTCAAGGATTTGAAACTAATGCCAACATTAGTTTATAAACATTAAATGTTACCTGTAACCATGGAAACACTGACTATAACCATGGAAACACTAAAGAGGGCCATATGGTTGTGTGCATGTTGGTGTGGTGTATAAGGAATGAGACACTTGTTAATCTTCTTATTCTTCTCCTGAGAAAAATCATCGGCTACCTTCAGATTTAGTTGCAGCTCGTGACTTCTTAGCAGGGTGGATAACCTCTCCTTTGCTTTAGCTTGACAAACCAACTTCAAATTTGAATGCTTTAACTTGAAAACCTAAATTCAACTCCAAGAAAACTAATTTTATCTCTAACAATGGATTTGTGGTTAGCGCTGGTGCTAGTGGGATCTAAGATTCGTCCAAGCTACCTAACATTTGCATCTGAGCTTTGGTCAGTGCATCTCACATAAAACTGCAAACGTTCAAGGGAAGATGACGTCCATAACCATGATTGGTAGAAATTTCATTTGGAAGTATGCGATGGTGGAGCTGAAAGGATCGATAGAACTTTTATTTGGAGGTACCGAGTATGCTAAGAAAAATGTCATATTTTGATTCTTGTAACACTTATCCATTAAGTAGAGCACTTACTGGAACAAAATACCATTATATGGATATTCCATTCTAGTTCAACTAGTTATATGATGTGGAACCGTCCAACTAGAGCATAAAACACCTTTTTCACACTTATCAACTCTCTAGTTTTATTAACCCTTCAAGGTTGTCTTCATACAATAAAATTGTAAAACTAAACTAAAACTAAACCACTCGCATAAGGCATCATAACCAATATGAAAATCTATAAACCCACGCTACTGGAGGTGTCAATCCTGATTTCATGCATCTGTTGGACTCAGGACTAGCTCACATTTTGATTAGTCCACTAATATATCAAACTTATCCTCATGCAAGTTAATTGGAATAGACTTGAGGTCATGCAAATGCTGAAATGAAGGTGTATGGGGTGGTGGATTCCATGCACCAACCCTATCTCATCTTCTTCAGTAGGTCTAGTCACCCTCACAAAATGTAGCTCTAGATGTTGTTCATCATCTGTGACTCATTCACTCCAAATCCAACAGGACTAGTTTTCCTTCCAAAATTGCTCCATTCAACCTTACGCCAGGTATAAGACCAAACAATATAAAAAGTACAATCCTAAGTGTTAATGTTAATAGATTAAAGAAATGAATAGTGTGATGACTATTTGTTGATCAGAAAAAATGTCCTAATGACACTTTTAAGGATACCACATGGTCAAGATATGTAACTTAGATCTATATCCGTTAAATGGTGGTTCCAATTGCTTCTATTGGGTCCAGTTACCATTTCTGTATATCTCAGTTGGATTATAATATCTCTATTCTCTCACCAACAGAGAAAGAGAAATCAAGATGACTCTCTTGCTACTAGCTTGGCAAGAAATTAATCCCTTAAGCTAATTTGGCGCTCAGCCAAACCACTTCTAATGCTTTGCCTCATTAAGAAGAGGACTTCAAGAAATGCGGTCTTTAAACTAAATGTAGATCAAACTTGATATTTCCTAAGACTATCTCGATTGGATGAAGGATTATTCCTCCATACAACCAAGAGAAGGACTAATAATAATTGGGATTTTAGCATAAAAAGCTTATGATGAATATCTGGTTAAAGAAATAGTTCATTTAACTAACATTGTAATTACTTATCATGCTATGTTTAAGAGATCAATTAATCATAACTGTTGAATCACTAACATTAGGAAGTAGTTCACAGAATGTTAATGAAAACAACAAATAATGAACCAATAGCATTAGGAATTAGTTCACATAACATTACTGGTTATTAAATCAGGATAATGTAGCATATTTTTGAGTAAATAGTTACCGAGAAATCTGATCTTAATAAGTAATGGCAAGAGATAAATGATAAGATATTTCTATACTGAAGTTCAGATAGCTAATCTACAATATAAGAATCAATATTTGCAGTAGTGCACAATATAAATTCCATAGACATACTTATGCTACCAGAAAAACATGTAATATTTTATTAAAAATAATAGTATCTTTATACAAACTAATCAAACATCCTCTCTTGCTCAATACAAGATTTGATCCTCAACATGCTTCCTCCAAGTCACAAACTCTACTAATAGAAACAACAGTTACAATAGTGCAAACCCTGCTCCTCTTTACACAACTTAGAATTGAAAGAGACCAAACCCCAATAACATAAATCATAGATCTGGGAAAGAATTTCATATTCTAATAATGCCTCTCTACTATATTCTCTACTCTATCTCATGCCTTTTCTTTTTCCCCCTGTCTTTGTCGAGGAGATTGTATTTATATAGATCTTAAGGTGAAATCGTGAAAATAACACTAGCTCCATGTATCTCTCAACAACCGAGATAATAAAAGAAATTAAATCAGGTGGTTTTTTATTTTGTTGAATAGCAGGCGAAATGTAGATCGCCTCTGTTTGATAAAGTGCCTAGTTTATCTTGCTGCTGAGTTCAATTTATTTTCTATTGATAACATTGAGCATATTGTTTGACAAGATCGCACTCTTCATGGTATTAGTCCTTGTTTAATATGTTGTTTTAACCTCCTCTATCTATTTTGGTTTGTATCTCGACACATGGTTGAGTACCTGTTGATTGAATGATCTATTCGATTCGGCCCAGGCATTTCCCTATAACAGAGAAATCAAAATTAGCCATTTAAAATGATGGAAAACTAAATACACGTATGAATTTTAATTATGCCCCAAGACATTTTAATTTTAATTCAGTTGCTATAACAGTGGCTGAAGGATGATACACATGGAAAGAGCTGAGTGGTATCGAAGGTAAGCCCATTAGACCTTTTTACAATGTGCATAAACAAAATATGTTGATTCGCCGATATTGGGAGGCTGCGATATGGAGCAGACGCGATATCTTATTGAACTCCTTTAAATAGTGTATCGGGTCTGGATATCAAAGATGAGTGGATTATGGGAAGTCAGAAGTTAGAGTGGTATGATTATCGGAGATCAAATATCGAAGAAAGATGATTGTCGAAGGTTGGAAGGATTGGTTATCATAAAATCGGCGGAGTGCCATATCAGAATATTGGTGGGATGTGAATATCTCTTATCAAAGATCATAGTTTTTAAAAGCTTGCTGAGTTGAAAATCTCGAATCGCCAATACTTGGGAGTGGAAGTAATGATGTGGTAGGTGGGTCCTCTCGTCGGCTATATTATAATATGGTCGAGATTTGGGTTATACGAAGTTCAAACCACTTAATAATTTCAATTTTAATATGGTTCGGACTTTGGTCATTTGTTTTATTAAACCCCTCTATAAAATGACTCAGACTTTGATTTTGAGGATTCTAAAAGGGGTTCTTCTGATATCAAAATTCTAATAAACCATAGCTCTGATATATGGTATTAATATATATGCCACTTGTTTTATGATTTAGGATTAAAGCCTAGATATGATTCTTGGTCTCAAGGGCTATGTAAGGGATAAAAATAAAATACTATTTAAAAATATAAAAAATATTTTACAAATAAAAGTAAAAAAAAAAAAACAAAACTAAAATAAAAAGGTAAAATAAATTATATACATATCATTATGCCAAGGCAGTGAAAAATATTCAATTGACAATTAGACGCCATTTACAAACCAAATGCCCAAATGAGATCAAACGAGTTATAATAGGAAGATACGAACATATTGAACTCATTGAAGAAATCTAAACTCTCAAAATCAAATAGTAATATGACCAACCATTCAATTAAAGGGTCCCCATAATGAGAATTAAGTGAAAAATGGAGGTGTTTTGTTTTTACCACAATAATGGTGACACATTAGGAAGAACGAGTTATCTTTGTTTTATATTAATGAAACTCTAAAACAAAAGAAACAAGGTTGAATAAAATTAAAGTGATAAATTCAAGCTAAATGAAATATATGAAAAAGTAAAAATAGAGTTTAATCATTTTGAACATATCTTGTAATGATCATAAGAGCAAGACCATTTTTACACCAACCATTAATTAATCACAACTTTAACTAAAGAACATAGGATTATGATTAAGTTTAGCGAAAGGATAAACTCTCTTTGCCAGAGTTATAGCCACTGCTACTAGCAGGTGTCCATAGCCTCGACAGGGTTACCTTTTAACCCAAGGAAATGTTTGTATCCCATCTATTGTTTGGCATCACTTGAGGAATCATATTTCATTTAGTTATTCTAAAAGCCATTGTCCTGGCTTGGTGATCAGATATTGACAATGCCATTCACAAGCGTTAATAGTCATGATAAAGCCGGCTCGTGATGAGACCTCTTGCCTTATAGTGAATTGTTGTAAGACATTATCCTGGCTTGGTGATCAAATGTGATAATGTCATAACAATCAAAGCCCATGATCATGGTAGGCTGACTCTTTTAGGATAACCCCTATCTTTCAGACATTTTTATAATTTTTAATTACACTTTGACGATTTGTATTAATATACGGGGAGACAAATCCTCTCCTTAAGAGATAGGATGACATGGAAGAGTTATAGAATACTAAACTTATTTGTTTCTTTTTGCCACTTTAGTAGCTGTTTTAGGATACAACATGTTGTAAAGTAGATTTCTCTTATGTGTATTAAGGTAAGAGAACATCCAAATGATAATAAAATACAAACAAAGTCAAAGTTTCAATGTGAGTTTGAAAGATAGAAGTTTAATGATCTTCCTATTATTCTTCCTTTTACAAATGAATTTCATTAGATAAGAGTAATAATTTGCCAAATATTGAACCAAAGTTGCGTCAAAAAGAGCTCTCCAAAAGGGTTGGTAATATCACTAAAATCAATCTGAGGCAAAGGTAAAATTGGCACACAAGGGGATTGCAGAAGGAAGAAGAGAGATGTTGTTGACTTAAACCAAAAATCAAGAGCCAAGAGCAACTAGCAAAAAAAATAAAAGCGAACAACTACAAAAATAAAATCATGAGACAAACAATACTCAACTTAAACAAGTAAAAAGAATGATCTTGACATGAGAAATTGTGTTTCTTGTTAAGAAGAATTCCTAGCATGTTAATGTTGTCTTGCTTAGTGAGTTTGTTATCCATTAAAATGAGTTTTCTAATCTAATGAGAGTTGCGATAAAAATTTAGTTATAAAAATTAAAACAGGGTTTATTTACTTTTATAAGTTCAACTTCCAAATAAAAATATAAGTTTTGATAATCATTTTCCCATAATAAATGAAAGCTTTGGGAATGAGAAAAAAACTCGCCTTGAATGCGTTTTGACAATTTTCCACATTAAAATTTTCACAATTACTTTATTAGTAGAGGTTGGTCTTCCAAATTATTCCAAAGAAAAAATGCAAGAAGACAAACAAACATAAGGAAGAAAAACTAAAGAAGAAAAGAACAAATTGAAATAAAACACACAAGCATATGATAATGAAGATATAAATGGATACTTGGAAGAATTTGATAATAACTTTACCTCATGAATCTTCATCTTATCCCATTTATTAATAAAAAAATGTTCAAAATCATCTACTTATTTAATCTACAAAACATGAACAAAAAGCAATCTAATCTATTCCTAATCCTAATCTAAAAAGAAGATTAAGACTAGGTGAAATCAAACTTCCAATGTAGTCATTCAAGCATTTTATTTTCTGCATGAATGTGCACATCAAACATTAGTAAAAAAAGTATAAATCTACTTAAACCAACAGAAATAAATTTTAAAACATTATGTACAATTATTGTTAATGTATTTAGAGAAAGCAACTTATTTACAATTACATTCTCTTGAAATGTTCTTTCCAACTGAATATCAATTGTATCAAAGAAATTTGGATGGATTTCCATTAATGATTGGAAGATGTTTAAAGGAGAAGATAATAGGCCAGATTGTGGAAATGGATTTTTAGATACAATGGTTTGCAAAAAATTATTAGTCTTATGTACATATCTTAAATTATTAATAACCTTTTGTGAGAGAAAAATTTCTAAACGTATCTCAATTGTGTCAATGAAATATGGATGGAAATATGATAGATTCAACAAAAGATCATTAATAGAATTAGATAGATGGTCATATTGTAAATATACTCTCTTGTTAACACTGCTTTGGAGAGGAAAGTAACAAGTGATAAGAAATGAATGTTAATTGGAATTGGAAAAGTAATAGCTCTTGATGTTCATGATTGTGATTTGAAACTTCATCTTCCCATTCAGGTAATGCATCAATTGAGTGTTCAATATTGAACTGCTCAATATGCTAGCATAAGATATCTAGAGAATGAAAAATAAAAATAAATAAATAAATCCTGAAATCAAACAAAATAAGTGACGGAACAACAATAAATTCAAATCACTATTTGCAATAGTAATACAGTTATTGTTACAACACAATTGGGATTGACTTAAAGTAATTTCCTCTTCACAAGGATTGGCTAGCATAATGGAATTAGAATGATTTCCAGCACCAACTTGTGAATTAAAGAGAGGGCCAAGACTATGAATATGAGTGAGAATTTGATCATCATAAAAATCATAGATTGGAATGGGTTCTTGAACGCTGAAATCATGCGTATGATTGATTGTTTGAAAATGTGAACTAGTTGGAAAACTTTATGAGTTAGAATGTTCTTCATTTTCACATGTGATTTGAATTTGATCATGAGGATTCACTTGAGAAGAAGACAAGTCAACATCTTCAATGTCAGAGTAATTATCATAAATGACTTCACAACATTCTCTACAATTCCCTTCAATCTCATCTGATGTATCAAAACAAGAAGGAATATGAAGCACATGTTCATTAATGCTAGAAGAATGATCAATGAATGGTTCTCTATCTTGATGAAAACTAATTGGCAATTCCTTTATATCAGCTTGTCTGTTTTCTGAAACAACATTAAAGTAAAGAGGGAATAAATTTCTATCAACAAAAATATTAGCATAGAGGTGAAAATGAGAATCATAAGCAATGAATTTAAAAATATCTCTATTTGTGAATTCTTGTGCATTTTCTTCATTGCAATTTTCAGATTTCAGATCATTTACTTGGCTAATTGTACTTTCTTGCAGAATATTGCTTAGCTACCCTGAATTTGTCTTTTGATCAAAATGATCAAATTCAAAATTTTTTACAACAGATCACATATTATTGGAAACTTCAATTTCTGCATGTACTTGTTGATTTATAAATCTTTTTTTTTTTTTTAAACTCAGTGATTTTCAGATTTTGTGGTAGATGGTCCTTCAAGTTCATTACTGATTTCTTCTTGTAGTTGTTTATAAAATTCTTGCAAGCTTTGTGACAATGGTTCATCAGCATGATTATCATTAACACTGTACGAGGTGTGTACTAAATTTAGGAATTTATCATACATGGCTAAGGCCATTTCATCCTAATTAATATGCACTTGTAAATCAAAGTTTTTGATAATATTACTAGAAGTTGAAGGAGATTCATCAAAAATTGCAATTGTTACATATGGATTTGAAATGGGAGGAAGAAAACAAATATATTCAAATCAATCTATCAATTCAATTCCTGAAGGTTTATCTTCAGCTTTGAATCTCAAGCAAATTAATTGAAATCTAATAGTAAAATCTAATAGAGATTCATTTTCAAACCTTCATAGATCTTCAAATTCATCACATACCTGTTCATAATCATATATGTCATCATTGTGATAAATTGATCCCAACTATGAATAGAGGCAACTAGAAGAGATTGACACCAGCCTCTGGCTTTTCCTAGGAATGTAAGAGTAAAAATCCTGCATACAATACCTTCATCAATATCATGATAAGTAGAATTTGAATTTTTTTGAATAAATTGGAAGGCATGATCAAATGTAGAAGCATTCCTCTTGCCATTAAATTTTACCTTTGACAAGTGTATTACTAATTCTTGTGGAGTATTAGCAGATGCACGTCCAGAGATACAACTCCAAATTGAAATTTTGAGAGGATCCATTGTGATTAAAATAAAAACTTAAAATACAAATACTCTAAAAGACAACAGGCCTTCAAGCTCGCCTTCTAGTGCCAAAAATGTTGATCGGCAAAAGTGGCCTAATCAACAGTTTAAGGATACCACCCAGTCAAGATTTGTAACTTAGATCTATATCCATTGAATGGTGGTTCCAACTGGTTCTATTGGGTCCAATTACCCTTTCTCTATATCTATGCTGGCTTATAATATCTCTATTCTCTCACCAACAGAGAAAGAGAAATCAAGATGACTCTCTTACTACTAGCTTGGCAAGAAAGTAATCTCTTAAGCTAATTTGGGGCTCAACCAAACCACTTCTAATGCTTTGCCACAATAAGAAGAGGAATTCAAGAAATGTGGTCTTTAAACTAAATGCAAATCTAACTCTATATTTCCTAAGAATATGTCGATTGGATGAAGGATTAGTCCTCCATACAACCAAGAGAAAGACTAATAATAATTGGGATTTTAGCATGAAAATCTTATGATGAATATCTGGTTAAAGAAATAGTTCATTTAATTGACATTGTAATTACTTATCATGCTATGTTTAAGAGATCAATTAATCATAACTGTTAAATCACTAAAATTAGGAAGTACTTCACATAATGTTAATGAAAACAACAAATAATGAACCAATAGCATTGGGAATTAGTTCACATAATGTTACTGGTTATCAAATCAGGACAAGATAACATATTTTTGAGTAAATAGTTACTCAGAAATATGATTTTAATAAGTAATGGCAAGAGATAAATGATAACAGATTTTTGTACTGAAGATCAGATAGCTAATCTACAATATAAGAATCAATATTGACGGTAGTGCACAATATATATTCCATAGACATAATTCTGTTACCAAAAAGGAATGCAATTTGTTATTAAATATAACAATATCTTTATACAAACTAATCAAACCTCATCTCCTAATCAATACATGATTTGATCCTCAACAAGACTCCTTCAACTCACAAACTCTTTTAATAGAAACAATAGTTACAATAGTGCAAACCTTGCTCCTCTTTACACAACTCATAATTGAAAGAGACAAAACCCCAATCACATAAATCACATATATGTGAAATAATTTCCTATTCTAATAATGCCTCTCTATTATATTCTCTGCTCTATCTCGTGCCTTTTCTTTTTCCCCTTGTCTCTGTCAAGAAGATTGTATTTATACAAAGATTAAGGTGAAATCGTGAAAATAACAGTAGCTCCGTGTATCTCTCAACAACTGAGATAATAAAAGCAATTAAATCAGGTGGTTTTTGCTACTATTGAATTGCAAGACAAATGTAGATCACCTCTGTTTGATAAAGTGCCCAATTTAACTTGCTGTTGAGTTCGATTTATTTTCTCTTGATAACACTGAGTAGATTGTCCGATAAGATCATGCTCTTCATGGTATTAGTCCTCGTTTAAGTTTTTTTTTTAACATGCTATGTCTATTTTGGTTTGGATCTCGACACGTGGTTGAGTAGATGTTGATCGAATGATCTATTCGATTCGACCCAGGTGTTTCCCTGTAACAAAGAAATCAAAATTATCCATTTAAAATGACGGAAAACTCAATACACATATGACTTTTAATTATGCCCCAAGACCTTTTAATTTTAATTCAGTGGCTATAACAGTGGTTGAAGGATGATACACATGGAAAGAGCACAATGGTATAGGAAGTAAGCCCATCAGAAATTTTCACAATGCACAGAAACAAAAACACTGATTCATCGATATTTGGAGGCTGCAATATGGAGTGGACACAATATCTTATTGAACTCCTTTTAAATAGTGTATCGGGTCCGGATATCGGAGGTGAGTGGATTATCAAAATTTGGAAGTTGGAGGGGTATCATTATCAGAGATCGAAGATTGAAGGGAGATGATTATCGGAGGTTGGAAGGATTGGTTATCAGAAAATCGATGGAGTGCCATATCGAAATATCGACAGGATATGAATATCACTTATCGGAGATAAGAGTTTTAAAAAGCTTGCTGAGTTGAAAATATTCGATCATCGATACACGAGAGTGGAAGTAATGATGTGGCAGGTGGGTCCTCCCATTGGCTATATTATAATATGGTTGGGCTTTGGGTTATATGAAGTTCAAACCACTTAATAATTTCAATTTTAATATGGTTCAAACTTGGTCATTTGTTTTATTAAACCCCTCTATAAAATGGCTTGGAATTTGATTTCGAGGGTTCTCAAAGGGATTCTTCTGATATCAAAATCCTGATCACCCATAGCTTCGATATATGGTATTAATATATATGCCACTTGTTTTATGATTTAAGCTTAAAGCCTAGGTATGGTTCTTGGTCTTAGGGGCTATGTAAGGGATAAAAATAAAAATACTATTTACAAATATAAATAAATATTTTACAAA
>APFE030635528.1:63555-88363 GCA_000404065.3 Pinus taeda
CAAATATAAATAAATATTTTACAAATAAAAGTAAAAATAAAGAAATAAAACCTATAAAAAAAATCTAAAATACATTATATACATATCATTAGTCCAAGGTAGTGAAAAATATTCAATCAACAATTAGACGCCATTTACAAATTAAATGTCCAAATGAGATCAAACAAGTTATAAAAAGAATATAAGAACATATCGAACTCATTGAAGCAATCTAAACTCTCAAAAGCAAACAATAATATGACCAACCATTCAATTAAATGGTCCCCATAATGAGAATTAAATGAAAACTAGGGGGGTTGCGTTTTTACCACAACACTATCTTAGCATGTATTTATATGTGCAATTGCATAGATAAATTCAATTGGGTGAGAGTTTGTATCATATTGTATTTTACTTTAGATTGCAAGAAGATCTTTATCAGCTTCACTTACAATTAGTGGTATATGTGTGCCATGCATATATTAGGGTTTTATGAATATCTAAATTAGTGAAGTAGGTTTCTTTAAAGTTCTCATTTAGTGCATAGATCTGCCTAATGGTTCAACTGATGTATTTTTATTTTTACATCTTAGATGAATGTATACTTAAGATGTGTTTTTCATTATATATCTTGGTTGATGAGGTATAGTACATACAGGAAATTTGAAAAGCACTACCTACTAGAGTCATTGATAGCATGCATTAAGTAACTGTCAATTCATGGTTTAATATGACTCAAATCTAGAGAAGTTGCTAAGGTTAGTAGTAAAAATTTCCCTGTGATATCTTTATGAGCTGAATGGGAAGCAAGTGGCACAAAGCACTCAAACTTGTTAACAATTTTTTGAAAGGTACTGAATTGTTAGTTTGGGGCAAATGACCATCATTCCAAGCGTGATATTTGATTGATGCTCCAATGACCTTACATTGATAGGCAATATGCAATGTCATTTATATTCAATACAAGGAAGGCATGTTGTTTGCAACAAAGATAACAAGAATATTAATTTTTTGTCCATTTTTTTATCTTAGCATCATACAAAAAGGATGTTGTAAAGGATTTCTATAAAATGCAGGTTAGCAACAATCTGTTTCCAGTACATGGCTTATCTTTTCCTCATATTATAGATTGAATAAAAGTCCTAGAAATAATTTGTGCTTTGCTTTGTTTCCTTTAAACAAAATATGGGTTTATGCTCAAATATGGCCTAAGCTCACAACTTAAACATGAGCTTACAAAGCCTAGATATGTTGCAGAACTTTTACAGCTAAGAAATCCTACCAAAAAGGACATAGATGCATTGTATGAAAAACATGTTAAACCTTAGGTTTCTTGAAGCATTTAATATCCATGTAATTTGTGAATTGGCTATATTTCGATGATAAGTCGATAATCAAGTGGATGCTGCAAGCTCATGGAATTGTTGTATATTACAACTTGTTTGGCAACTGCTTCCTGTAAAGGAATTTATTATTTCTCCTTTATGACATGTTAGGTTGGCTATTGTAGATTTATTTTTAATTTCTATTTTTTAAGGACACTTTCAACTGCCAATTTCTATATGTATTTGACAACTTGATATTAGGGAAAATAACTTGGGGCAAATATAATATAAACTAAGCTTTATTGGCATTTCTCTAGTTCTTATGTTTACTTGCACTATTTTGTGTTATGTTTTCAAATTTGTTCTTATTAACTCAATTTGTGCAATAGTTCAGAGAGTTATACCAACACGCTTAATAGTTGACTTATGACACCATAATTCACACCGTGGAATGATCTCTAATTCTTATTTGTCCCTTGAGCTTACATATGGGCCCTTTGATCAGTAATAACAAAACACTAAGATTTTTGGGGTTTTCTCCTTTTCTGAAAAATTACTTTCTAAAAATGAACTGTAGGCCTAATGTTTTGTTGTGGCTTAATTGGTCATAATATTGTTGCAATTGCCATAATTTATGATAGGAAAATAAAGAAAAAAATGAAAGGATGTTTGATGCATTTTCCATATACCACTGAGAAAATAATTTTATCTGTTTTTTATTTTAAAATGATGAATGACATTTGGAATGTCAAACATGTTTAGAAGGTACTACAACTGGGTGGTTTGGTAGTCTTTAAGGACTTTCTCTGCTAATCTAGAAGTTGAATATATGAATGATGAAAGCTAAGCCCTTAAGCACTTTTACTAGGTTTGGAAGAGTTTGAATCTTTGAAGATCAGTATGAATCAATGACCTTCTTTTTTGTAAGATGGCCTTAAGCCTTCACCAGTTGGATTTTAGAAGGGACAATTTAACTGGTTATGATACAATGTGAATGAGGTTTGGTGTTTATTGAATAATTTAGTGGTTGATGAATGTTTCTTTCTTGTTAATAAAATATCTTGGAGACTTAAGTAGTTGTATTGTATCTCAAATTCTTTGAATATACAAAATGCAAGGTCTTTTACGTCTCTGGTTACTAAATCCTAGGAATTTACTACTTGTGGATTTTAATTTGTATGATGATGAAATGGTCTTCAATATTTTGTGTTGGACATGCTTGGTAATGGTAAAATTTTCATTAACACATTATAATCATCAAGCTTATTGAGTGTCTCAAGTCATACTGACAATTTCCAGATGAAACTTTTCCTCTGAGTTGATGTCAATGACATTTCTTGCAACAACTTGGGAGAACTCCGCAACAGAGACTTTTCTTCCAGAGAATTTTACTTTGAGTTGATCTTAATGATTTTTCTCGCAACAAATTAGGAGAAACATGTTGATACATGAAGAAAGGTTGGCATAATTCTGGGCCATTGTGACCAGTAATAAGACCTTCAACCATGATCTCATAACTATTGAATTTGGAATAGACCAACATATCTGAACATCATATGTATGCTATATCAAACTCAAGAAAGTGCCTGCTTAAACAATAATGGATTGAAGCTTGAAAGCTAAATATTTGACTTTATTACACAATTTCTAAGCCATAAGTTAATAACTTGAGCCTCAACTTTGAAAATAAGAGAAAAATAATTTTGTCTTGTAGCAATATAATTTCCACCCACATTTTACATTATTTACACTTATAATGGATTCCTAGCCACATGATTTATCTAATGAAACTGTGCTTGTTGTAACACCATTTATTCTATGTTAATGTGTTAGTTAAGGCAAAATATGTATGATTCATAAAGACACTGACATCTGAAAACAAACCAAAAGCAAGCCAACAAGGAAATCCCATACAAAGAACGGTTTGAGACTTACCTTTCACAACACTATGTGCAATCCTTACTTTGGTAGGCCAGTGGAGTACCCTCCCATATTTTTCATCTAGAAACTACAATAGATTTTCGTTGGGAGCAAAATCATACATAAGAAAGCACTTGCCTCTACCTCTGGAACAACAAAAACCTTTTATACTCGCCACATTTTCATGTCGAAGTAACGAAAGAGTCTTGAGCCGTCTTGGAGTTCTAATTCCTTCATCTTGAAACTAATCTTACTGATGCTTATGATGACCAAAAAAGACCCGTCTCTCAATAACCCCTTGTAAGCAACACAATAGTTGTTTTTACCCAACAAATTATTTTCAGAGAACTACTGTGTTACAGATTCAATTTCCTTAAGGTTAAATCTAAAGCTATAGAAGCGTTCACAACCTATTCCTTCATCCGCCAAAGGATTCCAACCATTTGAGTACTCTAGACTAATCAATGAAGTGATATATTTCCTTCCAAAATCCTTTGATTTATCAATACTTATTCTACTATATGTTATCTCGTAAGCACTGCTAATCTTCTGTTTTCTTCTTCGAAACCATGAGAATGTGAAAAATATTGTCATGATTCCTCTACATACCAAAGCAATCACACCCAAAACAATGGAAATGCTTGGGGTTTTAAAGGTTTTGAAGCAATTTTGGAAACTTCTTGAGAAATCTATAGATTCTAAGTGGGTATCTATATTCCAATTGTCTTGCTACAGTAGATATGCTATATCAACAATCTTCCGAGCTTTAATATTTTTTATTTTTAAGAGCATAGTTAGGTACTGCAGTGTGCAGGGTTCATCAAAAGTATGCTACCTATTGGATCATGCTTGTTCTGTTGGCTGAGTGAGTGCTTCCCGATTCATCGATCTCTTATGAATTCGATTCCTCATCCACCAACCCCTACAGAAATTGATAGCCTCTACTCTTGTAATCATGCCCTTTGATAGGAACTAGTTGCTCTACAACCCATCTTATTTTAATAATTGTTCCTTTTTTGAGGATAAACTTATATTATAATAAACTTATAAACATGTACTTTTCTTTCCCTATATGAATTATTTCAATTTTATACTTAAACGTAGAGATTCCTACTCTCTTGATGTGGATATGCATCAAATGTCGTTTATTAACCCTATAAGTCAATTTCCCATGGCATGGACCATTGGGGTGTTATCGACCTCTTAAAAATATCTATTCAAGTTCACACATTTAGCTCCCTCTCCCTTCCTGGTTGACTCATCCTTATTGATATTGAAATAAATTTTGTGTTATCTGTTGTACGGTTTGGCAATATTATCATCGCGTCTCTTGCATTAACATTGAGAGTTTATGCACATTTAATACTAATGGTGTGGTGTGACTTTAACATTATATTGGCCAAGACTCGAAGGCTCTAGACCTTGCAACCTATAACAAAAGTAAATCCCTAAAAGGCATATGATGAAATGACTTGTCATTACATGTGGTGTTCTGACATGTCCAATGATCGACATTAAATGTCATTGGGGCTTAGATCAATGTCCAACACGACTTAGAGGGTTTCTTTGGTAAATACCCTAACCCCTCACCCTTGACTCGGTCTCATTTGCTCGATTCCCCGTTTGAGAGTAAGCTCTGCAATTTTAGGAGGGTTCTTTAATTCTACCTCGTTAATTTTCCCTCACAATTTTATTTCCTTGTGTGGGTTTTGGATATTAATGTTCTAAGGCTTGAAGGGAGGTGATATTAGCGACAAACAAAGGTTTTTTCTCGATTTCAAGTCATATTTTGACTCCCTTCATAGTAGGAATTTATACAGTGGTTTTATTGGGTTACTGTTGTATTATAGTTTTTTTTTTTGCCTCGAATTACTTTAACCACGAGGCTATCTATCTTTGTAAAATTATTGCTACAATACATGGTTCTTTGAGGGATGGAAAAAAACCAAAACCAAATTCTCTTTGGCTTGCCAATTCCAAACTCAAAGGTTCTAAAATTATTTATTGTTATAGCCTCTCTAGGTTTGCCTATTTTCGACGAAACACTAGCTTCCATTAGTTACCTGCCCCATTTACCTTACATCCTTTTCCCCTGTCTGGTCCTCTATAAATTTTAGGGATGGCGGTCATGCTATCTTGACTCCAACAATTTTAAAGGTATTAATAGGCCGTTTAATATTGAAACTCTATCATGTTATAATCAGGCATTCGTCTCCTAAAATTTCACGTAGTTGTCCCGTCTTTCCCCAACTTTTTGGCTAATTTTCCACTGAATCTTTCCACAAGTTCGTGCTCTTCCTTGAAAGATGTAAATTCTATGCATCTTGCTACTAAGGGTTTTTTACTCATGGAATTTGTTTCTCCATTCGACCAGGTTCACAGGAAACTCTCTCCTTTACATGGTTCTTCGACCATGGCTAAGACTGCCTTTTCATAGGTTTTTCGAAATTAGGGTTCAAACACAAAACATTTGTAATTTTCTTGTATTCAAACTATACGACTGATCGAGAGCCATGACACACATACTGTTGCAATTTATTTTAGAAGCTTGATGGGAACGCATGTATCTTTTCTTGTATTACTGGCCATTATTTCCGGTTGGCCGTTTAACTGGCTCTTTCTAGAAGAATGTGTTTAAAAATTGTTTCTGAGGTGGTCGTCTACTACTTATTTCCTCTCTATCATGACTATGGCTATTCATTGTGTTTGTAAAAGGGTTTCATTGAGGTTCACTATAATCCAACCTTTGGAGACTATCTATGTCAGTCTACCTTCATTGGCATCTATCTAACAACCTGCAAATACATTTTTTGTTTTTTGTTTTGAAAACTAATAATTAGTCTTTTTGTTATTATGAATATACATGTTAAATATCGCTTATTTCCTTGAAAAGGGTTTCCAATACATCTAGAGTTAAATTCTTGCATTTTTGACTTCTAAATTGTGATGTAAAAATAGAATATAATTTGAGTTGTTCTAATAATCTGTAGTTTCTCATGATGCAACAAAAATCACTGGCAATTCAAACCTTGAAATTTGCAATTCTCTCTAAGTTTTCTCATTTTTGGAAGGAAGTCTCTGTTGTCAAACTTTTCCTTTATCATTTATATATTTTCATTCAACATCTATAATATTTGTAACAGTTGTTATACGCAATATATTTATAAACAATGTCTTTCTTTTATTTCTTTTAGTAAGGTCATATTTTCAGGAAGCTTGCCGAAACCCATCATGGACCTGACTCTGCATTATTGAGGCGTAATTATTCAATTCCAAGGACTGTTACCAACACAGGAATTGGGCCTTTACTTGTCCCACAAGCTATGGTAACTACTAACCTAGGTTCACTTTCATAATATATAATATTTATATATATGATATTATATATAATATAATATATAAATATATATATTATATATATATTACTGTCTTTGTGCACAAACCCTTCCTTTTCTTTAATTTTTTTAATACAATTATTCCTTGTACAATATCATTCCTTACTAATTCCCTCATATACTTGGGGAATTCCATCTATTAATAATATTCGAACACGAAACCATATTATTTTTCTGGAAACTTGAATTCAATTAATAATATTTGAATAATAAACCATAATATCTCTCTAGAAATTGGTATTCTTTTTACCTGTACATAGGTGCTCCTAAATACCTACCTATAACATTTACATTGTTTGAACGTAGCGGCTCCAAATTAATGTTGATGTCTCTATGTCACATATTAGAACTATAACATTCTAGGTCCTTTCCAAAAATCATATAGTTATTAGCATACTATATAGTTTCCATTTTTCGGTCTATTCACTCTTCTATTACATTTAACCAATACTAACTTTATACCCACAAAATACTTATCTGTTTTCTCTTGGAATGTGTAAAGAGATATCATGGTCCTACCAACATTTAGGTAGTTCTTCTCAACCTTCTATCTCCGAGCTCTTCTCCTTCCTATTAGAGAAATAGTCCCAAAATTTCTTTTGTTTCTTCCTTAAAATTAATTCTCCTGAACCTCTAAAATAAACATCCTCCTTTCCTTCTGAGGTTCCAACCAGTCTTTCTCTTCCTCTAGTTATGGTAAAGAATCTCTGTTAGGGATCTTGGGGAGAGGCCAAATGCAAGAAACAGGGTAACCAAAGGAAATGAGTTGCCAACAACAAGCCAGGAAAGCCAGGGGGCCATCGGGGATCGAGCCAGAGAGGAAAGGCCTAACGAACCAGAAGGAGGATGTGAGAAGTAGAAAATGGGGATACTGGTACCAACAAGGGACAAATAAGGCACGAGAGGAAGCAAGTAGGAGAAGGGGAAATAGAAGAAGAAGTAGAAGAAGCGGAGAAAGCAAGAATTAGTAGGTAGTGGACACAATTTAGTTAGGGAATTGTGGTAAGGAAAGAGGAGACTGAACTCAGTATTGCAATGGTTGACATCATAAGGGAAATATGAGGACCTATAGGGAAAAAGGTTAGTTATCATGAAATTGCCAAGGTTGTGTAATAATTTGTTATTCCACTGGTTGTTTCAGACTATGTTTGTCAAACAAAAACTGTGTTAAAAAGGTTATGTATGGCAATAGAAGAATACACTAGAATAATAACTCAATCCCTTACTAAGGTTTCTAGCTTTGATGACCTTTTCAAACCTTCCCTGGATCACAAGGCACTCATACTTACTGCACTAATATCACTGTCCATAAAAGGGGTTAGGAATAGTCTACAGATTGCTGCACGATCAAACCTTGTGATGACAGTCTCCTAATTGCTTCCCAACTGGTTAATGGAGGAATAGTTGGGTCATATTCCATGCCTGTAGTTATGGTTTTCAGGGTATTACAACTCTCTGGAATTTTTAACTTGAAATAACATTTTATTTTTACCTAGATTTTAGCTTCACCTCAATACAAAATTTTGAAGTTCGACATTTGAGAATTATGCTAAAAATGTTGATGTGAACATCACATACAAGTGAAATCCCACCTAATGGATCATTTAGGAAAGCAGTGGTGGTGCTTGTTGGTTTTTTAGAAGAGCCACTTGAGTATATGACCTTGTCTTCAACAATATTTACCACTTCTCCAAAACCTGATATTGGTTGTCCATTAGGTTTCCATCACTCTCATATTGAAGGTGAAGGTAGAAGTCACCAAGACAATTTCCCATAGTTGAGCACCTCCTTGCCTAGAGACTTATATAATAGGAAACCAAACAATGATATACCTCTTTTTACTTTGGTTCATTGGGGTGAACATGTTGTTGCCTTCTAGGGTTAATTCTTTATGAAGTTATATTACATTGTGGAAATATCTAAATGCAATTTTTTTAACAAAGTGTATAATGTCTAATACATGTAATTAAACATATAATTTCATTTTCAAACACTGCTCTTGTTAGAATTTCCATTTTCAGACATTGTTTTTTTTACTATTTTCATTTCTAAGCACTGCTCTTGTTTTTGCCTTATGTTGGTTGAATTTTATGGGTTATCCATATCTAAAAAACAAATTCTAGAAAAGAAGGAATTCCTATAGGGAAATTGTCATGCCCTTCACAATAGACTTTTGGGCTTGCAACTGCCCTCTTTTGCTTAGTTATTGCCCAGACTTACATTGCCCTCTTTTAATTGATCATTTTGGGTCTAAAATTTTCTCGTATTTTTTTCATCTCTACAAATATTTAATCACGTCCCTCCATTTTGTTTGTTTCCTAGCTTGACATTATTCTAGTAGTTTCTTCTGGTTGGGACAATTTCTCTTTGATGGGAGTCTCCATGTTTCTAATGGTCATCACAAGTATTTTTCTCCTACAAATTATTTTCTCCTACTATCTAGATAGGATTGCGTGCAACTATTTTGTGGAATGACATTCATTAGGGGAATTTGAGGTCTAAAATGGGCCTCATAAGGAAATTATAAAATAATAGTGGAAATAATAAAATAAGATTAGATTACATCATCAAATTTTAGAGGGAAAAGAGAAAAAAACTATTTTTTCAACTTATCTCCTTATAGGTTTACTCAAATTTCAAACAGGAACACTTGATGGATGCATAATTTGATTCCTCATCCAATGAGTACCCATGTTGCATACTTTCGATGGACCCTACAACATGAAAATTGAGAAATACATGAAAACGTGATTGCAATCACGTTTTTTCATGTATTTCTCATTTCTCGTGTACCAAGGTCCATCGAAAGTATGCAACATTGTTAATCCTTGGATGAGGAATTAAATTTTGCATCCAATGAGTAATCCTACTCGAAATTTGGTAAAACCTTAGGGAGATAAGTTGAAAAAGTAGTTTTATGATTTTATGATTTTATTATTTTTTAATATTTTTACTTTTTTACCCCAAAAATGGTGGATCATCCCCCATGGTTGACATCATCATCTTGAATACTATTGGCTCTTATAAAGTTTATTTTGGTTGTATATTTTTCTTAGGAGGCCTATTTTAGACCTCAAAAGATCTCGAATGATCATTTTCTCCCCATATATGTCGAAATGATAAGATAAGATCAATGTATTAATATCCAACAAATGACCATAAAAGTAGGTCAATGGAAATGTGTTAGGTACATTGATGTCGGTACAAATTGGGAGTAGAGGCATTGGATGCACTCATTTGGGATCCCTTTCAGGCAACTCTTGGTTTGCTATCATCGATTCCAAATTAACGTATATCATGATTTGATAGGGTCGACCACGTGTGCCACCTTCAGGAGCAGGAGACGGAGATGCACCCCATTTTCAAGTGTCCCCCATACTACGAGATCAGAGAACTTGAAATTCTTCTGTAATACCAAGGATTTATTTCTATTTATTTCTTGATTTACTGCAAATTTATGTTGTGTACATGGGATTTCTTTATATTATTGTTTATAAACTCTTATAGAGGAGATTGTATCATGAGTAAATGGAAATGTCCATTGGTTGCGTTAAAAAGAAAAATGGAGAACTTTGCATATTTCATGTATCCTTTTTAGTTCTTTCGCCTTGTCTACACATGATGCCAAGGCAAAGAGCTCTCCCAGCGAAAGATCACCTGGCTCAGACAAAGGTTCTGAATACTCCAAGTATCATTTAAACTTTCTATATTCATAATTTCTCTTGCAATATAGAACATGTATATCTTCTTTCTTGGGGTGTTATAGGAAAATGAGGGAGATAAGACGACAAATATATGGTCTCCTGGTTAGCCTAGAAACCATGAACGATATGTTCTGAAAGACTAGGTATTTCATTTTTTTTTAAATTTATGTGAGTGTCCCTAAATAATTACTTTTGATCTGAATATTATTTTACCATACGTTTATGTTTATGGTGTTAGCAATTGCTTCTTATGAGAAATTAGTTTATTGGGCCATTATGTGTTCTTGTATCTTTTGACTGTTTGTAGAATAAGGTCATCAACAAACTCTAGTTTGATGTTTGTATTGAATAACTTGTTTAATAGAATGGAAAATCTGTCTCTTCATTTTTTGCATTACTCGCTACAACAGTTAAGATGATTTACTTACATTTTGATTATTGTGGAGTTTTGGTTAAAAGGAAACAAGATATCGGCAACGTTATCTAGATTTGATGGTCAACTTAGAGTTTAGGCATATCTTCAAAACAAGAGCAAAGATAATATCTTATGTGTGGGAGTTCCTTGATGACCTTGAATTTCTTGAGGTAATGGCATTTTGTATTCTATACTATTGTCTGCAACCTTTTTCTCATTAGGGGATTTTTGAGGTCTAAAATGGGCCTCCTAAGAAAAACGTACAACCAAAATAAACTTTATAAGAACCAATAAGATTCATGATGATGATGCCAACCATGGGGGATGATTCACCATTTTTGGAGTAAAAAATTAAAAAGATTAAAAAATCATAAAATAATAAAACTATTTTTTCAACTTGTATTTTAAACTTATCTTCCTAAGGTTCTACTCAAATTTCGAGCGGGAGTACTCGTTGGATGCAAAATTTAGTTCCTCATCCAATGAGTACCCATGTTGCATACTTTCGATGGACCTTGCTACATGAAAAATGAGAAATACATGAAAAAGTGTTATTGCAATCACGTTTTTCATGTATTTCTCATTTTTTGTGTAGCAAGGTCCATCAAAAGTACGCAACATGGGTACTCCTTGGATGGGAAATAAATTATGCATCCAACAAATGTTTCTTCTCGAAATTTTAGTAAATCCATAAGGAGATAAGTTGAAAGTAGTAGCCATAATAGAGTCTAAGAAGGCTACATCAAATGAATCCTAGAATTTCCCTTAACAATTCTAAAATTCATGCGTAGTTCTAACTTCTAACTCTCCCCTGGTAATCTGTTCACAGGAAAATAAGGAAGAAGTATGAAAAAAACATCTTATTAATTTCAATAGTAACGAAAAACAACTAATGGGATTGTGAAGGTACATTGTAATATTCCATTTGTGGAGGCACCTAGTGAGTTAGTGGCAGATTCTCACACTCCATCATAATTAGTTCAAGTTAAAAATGAAGTACAAAATATAATAGCATAAAAGGGAAAGTCTAAAAGGATCAAGTCCAACAAGGTCGCAATGGACTCGAGAATCAAAGCTACTCAACAAGAGGAAAATAACTTGTAAATGGAGGCCACATTATATGTCAATGGGGAGTAAAAGTTGTTGTCATGTCCCAATGTTTGGGCAGTATCATCAAATTAGGTCAGGTGATCTATTGGCCTAAAGAGTCTACTGAATGTCTAAGATGCAAGTTTGAGGTTTCAATAATGGCTGTACAAACATCCAATGCCAAATAAAGGATGAATAAGATTGTAATAAATTGAGTGAAGAATATTCATAGCTATTGTCATTGTCAATGATGATGTTTCCTCCTCTAACTATCACTGACTTGGGGTGTTGCTACTCCTTGACGTACTATTCATATGAGTCAGTTTATCTTCATGGAGGAGTGTTTTCTTATGATATATTAAATACCACACTATCTAGGGTGATACTTTTGAGTTCACCCACTTTCTATATTTTTGTCTACTCTTTTTCTAGTCTAGGATTTAGTTTTCGGTTTCTTGGTCTTTATAAATGCTCTTTCTCTAGGCACTGGTTATTGTTGTTTTTGATTGTTGTCTTTTGGATTGAAATTGACATATTTTGGTAATTTGTGGACATTAACATAATTTTATTTTCTTTGTCAGGGTGTGGTCACTCATAAATTCCCCTTGGGTAATCAATCCCACGTGTTCTAAGAACAATTTAGGTTCATTGTTCTTGTCACTAATAACAAACTTCTCATTTCCAAATGACTGCTTGATAATCTGAGGGTGTGTCCTTGAGGTAATTTTGCTAATAAAAACACTAAAAATATGCGAAGTAGGGCTTCAAGTCAACCACAACAACATGCGGATATATAATTGAATGTTGCAAATAAGCACACAGATTTCTCAAATTTGTGAAATGATCTATGTAGTTAGTGCTTGAAATATGTAAAAATATAATTTGAAGTGCATGCATGAATGGTCCAAGTCCTTATGTGTGATAGATGAGATGGATCATGGGAAAGTTGAATACTAGAAAGATAATCATAGATTAAATATTGGGAAACTAGAGATCATTGAATTTAGGCTTCTGTGATCCATATCAAGTTTATTAAGATGACTTTCAGCAATAATCACATCGAAATTCATTTGTGACGGATTTCAAACCAACCAGTGCGGTTCATCGTCAGGACAAGATGAACCACACTGGTTGGTTCGAAATGCGTCACAAATGAATTTTGATGTGATTATTGCCGAAAGTCATCTTAATAAACTAGAGATCATAAAAGTGAATCATTGAGAAAATAGAGCAATCATTGTATCACTTGAATATTCAACAATTAAATTTCTTCATAAAATTTCAGATCTAGTTTGTTCCAAGGAACCAAAAGAGACATCATAATATGTCACTACTTCATGCCTTATTGGACTTTGAAGGCCTCTAACAGAAGCTATACAACTCGGAAGGTTGGATATAGAGGTAGAGAAGAAGACAAGGATTTATGAAAAAGAGTGAAAGACACTAGGCAGTGATGATCTACTCCTTCTCTTGCTTCTTAAGCCTGAATCAACTATAGATATGTACAAGGCTAGTGTTTTTGCGATTCTAGTCTTGGATAATGGTTAAATAACTAAATCTTTCCCTCTCATTATCTGTTAAATTAAGCATGAGAACTCTCCTCATATGAAGTGCCTTCTTACTGCTAATAATAACTCAAGATAAGTCCTCATATGAAGTGCCCTCTTACTACATCATCAAATTCCATTTATTCGCATCATAGGCAAAATAGTTGTGTCCACCTCCTGTTCTATTTTGCATACAGATGTGGATTTAGTAAAAGAGATAGGGCTTGATAATGACATTAAGTCCCAGATTGAATCTTCTCTATGGAAATTACTTCAAGTACTATCTTTGACCAAAACATTTATTGGTCAAGCATATTTAGTAAATAAGACAAAGGTTGATAATGAGTTTAAGTCATGGCTTTGCATTTACTGCACAAAAAGTACTTGAAGTAGTAGCTTTGGCGAAAGCATTGACTGGTCAAGAAGATCGGTTAAAGATCCTAGAGAGTTTCGGAACTTGCACTGTGTTGATTACTGTTAGAACTGTTTGTGGAGACAATGTTAATTGCAATTACAAGCTGGAATACATTTCCTCTAGGCATGAAGAGGAATACATTTACTATTATACTTGAGGCTTTATTCAAATAAAACCTTAGAGTTCTTTTTTATAGAAGATATATCCAGAGAATGGCATGACATGAGTCTCAAAATAACCTCAAATCTAAAATAAATACTATGTGCTGCACTTGCAGTATGTTGGCAGGCTTAACCTTGTGCATAATCTGATTTGGTAATTATACTAATTTTTTTTGGGTCAATGATGATATTAATGGTACAATATATAATATATATATATAAAAGATATATAATATATATATATATATATATATATATATATATATATAATTATATATATTATATATATATATATATATATATATAATATATATATATATATATAATATATATATATATATATATATATAATATATATATAATATAATAATATAATATATATTTATATATATATATATATATATATATATATATAAAATATATTATATATATTATATATATAGGGGTAGTGGTATGTTACATCTAAGGCTTGGAAAATGTTATATTTATGTTTACCTTCACCTTACCTTATAACATGCTTTCTTCTCACCACAATCATTTTTTTGTATGTAATAGCTTTTGGTCTCTGTCTATTCACTAAACAAATTATTGCGAGCCTAATCAATGCTATCCAAAATTTCATAGCCTTAATAAAAATAAACCAATACCGATCTCAAGGGGCTAGCTTTAGTATTATATTAAACCAATTTGGACTTACAAGACCCAATAGTTCTATACCTAATAGTTATGTCAAAGGATTTATGTGAGGCATCCATTTAAGGAGATCCTTAACAAAAAATGGCATATTGAGGGCAAGGACAAGAAGGGGATTCATGGGTTGAACTTATTTTTAGATCACAAAGTCTCTGACTGTCTCAAGATCTTTTTTAATTGTTATTGATTTATCAATGATTGTCTTTGATAGTGATAGTTTCCAAGTCTAGGGTTACAAATTCTCTTTACATGCATTGTGGGGTGAGTGAGACAATCTAGCAACATTTTTGGAATGGCGAGTGTGCCAGATTCCACTTAGATCTTATCTGGACCTATTTTAATCACATTTTATGGAATCATTTTTTGGAAGGTTTCCCTATTAGGAATTTATATGTTAGTGTATCATCTTGACTTCACTCTCTTGGGTAGGCCTCAACTTTCGTGATGGAGATGAGCTTTTTCTTGATGACCTCTTATTGACTAGTTTTCTTCATTGTACAACCATACAGTGCTCATCACTCTTTTTATAATTTATTGGAAGTGTTAGAAATCTCTTCTTAACATTTTTTATTGACAACTTTTCTTCGATGCTTTGTTTTGCACATATGCATTGCAAAAAACACTTTTTTGATGGGAAAACCATGTTGTTGAAAGTGATATTTGGACTTGTTGAGATTTTAAGCCCATTAGTACACAATTAACTCTCTTCAGCTTCTTTCTTGAAGAATTCTTGTTCATCCTTAACACTCTCAGAACCATCTTGTTAACTGTGGTATATGGAACACTCATATTCAACCTATTAGCACATGGTTAACTCTCTTCAGTTGCTTTCTTGAAGCATTCTTGATCGTCCTTAGCACTCTTTCTCTAATAACATGTGCATAAATTCACTTTCATTTTCAACATGTTTTTGATGTTGTCTTTGTCATATCTTAAAGATTATTCTCTAACAACATTGTGGGAATTAGCTTCCCTTTGATTGTTCATGCATATGCTTGTTTAGACTTGTATTTTGTTGGTTCCAAAGAGGATCATTTGAACATGTTTTGGACAGTCTTATTAGAACCGAGTCAATAAACTAGTCAACCTACCAAACTAGGAATAGATCCAAAACCATAAAAGAACTGGAAAAAAAAATCGATGACCGAGAAATATATCTCTGAACCAAAAATACATCAACAAAGAGTCTCTAGATGGCCTCTAGTGTAAAACAAAAACATACCACATCACACACCTACATGTCATCAAAATCATTGCCTATATTGGGATCCTCATTGTCAATATATCTCTGAACCAAAAAATACATCTATGAACCAAAAATACACCAACAAAGAAGCTCTAGACGGTCTCTAGAATCAAAATATAAATCATGTGCGAAAGTAACACTTCACATTTCCCATGGGACAATTTAGACCTTCTCTATGGGTATTGTCATTTTAGTTTTTAAACTTTTGTCTAATCACATTGGAAAATAGTTGTATATTCTATTCAATGTGAAGAGATGCATTCTAGAGATGCCATTGACGTTGCATGATATATCTGCAAGATGCATCCGAAAAAGAGAAAAAAACAAAGACTAATCCCTTAGTTCCCATTGATTGGATCTCAAAACTGAGGGTTTTTTTCCCTCACACATAATCCAAACATAACAACTCTTTGAGATTCAAAATTTTTGGGAGCACTTGTCCATCTAAAGTTGCTCGTACACTAAAATGAAGCACTTTCACGAAGCACTTTTCCCTTGGTCCACCTTCGATGCTTGGGTTGTCACATCGCTCTCCAACACTCGTGTATACATATTTTTTTGTTTTTCAAATATTATTTATTTTTGTTTTCTTTGAAGTGTGGGGCTATGAGAAAGCTTCACATATTAGGGAAAATGGAAGGGAAGCATTAAACCTCTCATTATATTCCACCATTTCATTATTTTTGGCTACGGTTTGAATTCATTTGAGACAACGTTTTGTTGGTTTACGACAAAATCATATTGGTGACAACATGGAGGAGATCAAAGGTTGCCATGATCACATTCTGCTATGGATAACAATGACAGAGTTGAAGAGATAGAAAGAAAAACACATCAAGGAAGAGGTAGGTGCACATAGAAAGCATGGTATAAAAGAAAAGGTTCCATATGATGCCATTTGCCACATCTAGTTCCCATGATGTTAGTGTGAACTCATGTGAAAAGTGTGGAAGTAGAAGTAGAATAATAGAAAATTTCCTTGATGTTGGTACCGGGTCCAAAGTGATTAAAATGGTAATGTATCTCTATGCATGTGGATCTATAAGTGGCAAGGTTTTTATGTGTGGCATACCCTTAATGTTTGACACTCCCCTTCTTGGCAAACTATGGTTGAGGCCATCTACAATGTTGTTTCTAAAGGACACAAGAGCCTTGGATATGAGAACTCAAGTTATATTGCTAGGCATGGATTAAGGTTAAGTCCAAAGAGATCTAAGATGATTTATAGATGAGTGAGTGGATAGTGAGCTATCCATTATATTTGGCCATTGGACAAATGTTAAAAGCCAACATTTGAGAAATGTTCTTAGTGTGACAACTAGTGGTGCATTCTTCCTTGTAGTCGATGACGTAGAGCATTGCAAACCTTCTACTGATAACCATTAATGAGGTCGGGCAATTCAATGTGATTCAAGTAATTATTAATTGTAAGGTAGTAGGTTCATACTCACTTTTTGCTATGGTTGTTTGGTGCACAAGTTGAATCTTTTGATGCATGATATTGAGAAGGTTAAAGAGCGTGAATGGATTCATGGCCCCTCCAAAAGGGAGGGAATTACATCATGAAATTCATCACTGGGAACAATGTTTCCCTCTACATTTGTTGCAGTCACTTGCAATAACTTGAATTTGCACATACTAGATTTGGTATTTATTATCTCATCTTCAGGTGTATTGCCTAACATGGTGGTGGGTGATTAATGGGAGCAGTTGAGTCTACACAATACATTACATGGAGATGGTGCTCTAGTGGTGAGTGATACCATTCTTAATGCACATTTATGGTCACAAGGGAACTATGTTTTGCATTTTACCAAACCAATTTATAACATATTTGATTTGTAGGTTTAGATCGGTGTGATTATGTTATGACCCTATAATACTAGTGTATTCCCTTATTATTATTGTCATTGTAGCCCTTTATTGTTAATGTTGTGCCCATGTTGTCCCCATATTGTTATTATTGTTCCCCATAGACTCCCACTATTTTTATTGTTGTTCCCTTACATTATTATTGTTATGTCGGCTTCGACTATATTGTGACCCCTTAGACTCCTATATATAGAAAGCAGGTTTTGTCATTTGTATCATCCAATAATTTTTCATTTGTGTAATGTAAAGGAGGTTTCCTCCTCGAAGAGGCTGATTTCTAAGTTGTTTCTCTATCTTTTCTTCTATTTTGTAAGCTAGTTGCATAACAATTGGTATCAAAGCTTTGGATTCTAGGGTTTTGCTGCTTCAAACAGGTCATCGTGGAATGCTCTCTATAACTTTTTTTCTACGACGTTTCAGAAGCTAAAATTAAAACCCATTTGAGACGGAATCTTTATGAATGTCTAGTATGAATTGCAGATCTTGTCTTGATATATTTTCGGAGATATGATCCAAGGAAGTTAGGGTTTTTGTAGGCTCCCAAATTATATCTCAAATAGGTGATATGTGGAACATCGTCACAACTTTATCTTTGAGCATCAGATTGAAATTTCATAAAAGGTACAAAAATCGAATAGTTTGTAGTTTTCTATGTATCAGTTTTAGGTCCTGTTGTGGCTAGCAACAACCCCCCTCTTTATTTAGTATTAGTAATAACACTAAATAAATGGGGACCCTTCTAAAAAAAGTAAAAACTAGCACTTGGAATTCCCTTTTAATAAAATACACTATCATAAACTTAGGAAAAACATCCACAAATGCGAAATCTTAAGTATTATGAAAAGTCTCAAATAAAATCATTCTCTTAATGATGAACATCACATCGCAAAAGGGTAATGGAGGACATCATATATAAAGAAACTTCCGGAATTGTGAAAACGCGATGATGCGAGATTGCGAGCCACACAGATTCATCCATATCGCAGATCCCATATGTCACAGCGCCACCTAAGATAAAACGTCTCGATATTGCGAAATGTGATAAAGCATCTCGCAAATCGCATCTCGCAGTCGCATAATGAAGCAAGTGATTGTCAATGAAAGGGATTAGCGATATTGCGATCTGCGATATTGCAATCTGCGATATTGCGAAGAAAATCACAAAATCGCTTTATCACAGATCAAAAGGGCTCATAGTTCGATGAAATATTTCTCGTCATTCGATACCGAGTTATGGGCATTAACGTCAACTTAGTGGTTTATTGATGGTTATTTATGAGAAATTATTTAGATTTGAGAAAAAGGGTTATTTCACGTAAAGTGACATATTTGATGTGATTTTGAAATTAAAGAGCTTTCCCGTCACCTTATTATTTACCATCATTCATTATCTTTATTATTATGTCTTAGTTCTCTACTTGTGGACTTACAGGTGCAGTACGCAGAACAATACACAGAGCAGTGTGCAGAAGATGATGGGGAAGAAAGGAAAAGCTCCAGTATCTGAAAAGACAGAGATGGCTCCATTATTCACAGACACCACCTGTACCAGAGAAGCAGGGACATCTACTTGGGAAGGCATGTATAGTTTGTTGGAGGAAGAAAACCCGAGAGTCATGGAAGTTATAGCTACGACAGATGGACGTGGGTCATCCGAAGCATCACTTATAGAGCTTGCATGCTCATTCCTGTACCGTATCGCAGCAAGGAAAAAAATACTTCCCTATATAGAGATTGTCAAATGGGTGATAGACGATGAGCAAATAATGGACAGGAAATTCAAGTCACAGAACCAGGAGGTTATAGGATCATTTAGTCCACAAAATTTAAGACGCATGTATCATTTACCAGAGCCGCAGGCTAGCTATAACAAACAGTTCGTGGAGAAATTCGCTAAGGAGAACGAAGATTTGGCAGAATGCACCAAAAGATGGTCTGCAATGGAAGAGCCATTAAAGAAGGACAAATATGGTATGTACAACACTAGTTCCCTCTCTTCTCCGTATTGTTTCCCTGCTGGAATGTTATGCAGGCTATTCAGAAAACCTGATATCAATAAGTTTTCATTCGAGTGGCTACCCCTACTGGATGCTGCCACCAACGCCACTATAATGGACTGGGCCCAAATATTGTCTGATAACTTAGCCTTTGCTATTTGGAATTATCAGACTAAAAGGAGTCCTTCTCAGAGGATTTATCCTCCTTTCTTTCTAGCTGCCTATGTCATGGATGCTATCTGTTTTGTTTCTAAATTTCATCTCATGGGTTGGAAGTGGATGGTACAAAATCCCTTACCCATTCAAGTCTACCATAAGGAACTGTGGGATTCTAAGTTCACCCCATATTTTTATAAAATCTGCCATGGATTTATGCTACCCATTCACAAGATGTTGTATAATACATATGCCCCAAGATTTTCTCCTGAAGCCGAAATTGATATTCTCCCTGTGGGAAGATGGTTCAAAGAAGATTTTTTCACTTATATTAGAGTATTAGGAAGCATCGACTCTCCTCATGTACTTCCCTTATACGTTCCTGACAAATTGATGGCTCAGGAAATAGCCTACCAAACCTGTGGGATTGGAGGAATGAGCAGAAAACTTAAGGACAAGAAAAAGGCAATCTGGCCGCAATTCCCTGTGGTCTGTGGAGCTTTTGCATTGTTTGATCTAGGTCACGCTTTCAAGGAAGTAGACAACATGTTGAGTCTACGATTGCTTAATTTCCTAGGGAGATAGTTTGATCCCTTTGATGTGATAAAGAATTTTACCACGGCAGTTAAAATAAAGGTGTTCACTAAGGAAGATGATCTCTTCGACGATGTTTTCCAGCAGAAGAGCACACTCAGAGACATCTTACACTGGGCCCAAATCTAGTTTCGCCTAGCAGAATTCCAAGATTTTAAACTCTATAGAGAACGAATATTGAAAAAATCTCCCCTTGGACAAATTGCGCGTAGAACCAACGAGGGAACCCACTCCCAACATTAGCATGAGTGGAAGCTCAGGGCTAGACAAGTCGAAATCTAATTCTGAAAGAGAATCGCCAAGAAGGTCTAGATGGCCAGAGAGCGATCACAATAAGGGTGAAGGATCAGTTAGGGATACTGCCCAATCCAAGGGGAGTCCTGAGCAGCAAGTATTGTCGCCAACATAGGTGGAAATTCCCGCTCCCCTCATCTAGCCAACAAAGCCATTAAGAATAGAGCTAGAGAAAGAATGGGAAAAATTTAATGAATTGATCAACATGGAGAAGTAAAACATGGAGACACCAAGAAATCCAGCACAAAAAATCATAGAAATGGTGATTGAAACAGTTGTCAATGCTCCAAAAACTGAGCACATTCCCATAGCTCTGTCATATGAGATCATGCTAAAGATAGAGGGAATCCCTCCTCTAGATATGTTTTACAGTCCGCAGCACAAAGCTGTGGTTAGGAGACAAAGAAAGAAGCGAAAATTAGACAACATGCTCTCACCTGAAGCAGAGCCGTTGGATGTCCTTTGGCAAGACCCTACCACTGATCCGATAGAGAACCTGACTAGATTATCCCAAATCGCAGGAGCTTATGCTTCTGCCACTATTGAAAAAGCATCCGAAGTTCAGCTATTGCTTAAAGATAAATAGGATAAAATCCTATTTTGCAGCAACAGTTACATGAGGACAGTGTTAGCCGGGAAGCATAAGAAAAATTGGTGAAGTTACAACATGACTTCTAGCAAATGTAGCAGGGTTATTAAAGCAGTTTGACTATGATTCAATTTATAAGAAAGTTTATGACTATTTGAATTGGCAGGAATCAGAGGAAGGCAAGAAAGCAGGGTTTCCCAAGCTCAATGAATCCCACAAAGAAATGTTGTTTGATAAATGGGATGCACAGATAAAAAAAGAAAAACAAGCAATGGAAGAAGCAGCAACAGCAACAAGCAATGTCATTGACTGTGTCAATGAAAATGTGCACAGAGCCAACCTGATATCGGAGACCGCTCCAGGATTTCTTCCAAAAACGCAACAACTAAAAATGAGTTGGAGACAGAAAGCTGAAGAAAAGGCAGAGTCAATCAAAAGGTTAACTAAGTTAAATTGGGACACTTACTGGCAATATTTGGTGAAACCACAGAGTCAGTGTATGACTCTGAAGTGCCTTACAAATTCTGCCAAGAAAATAGTGCTAGCACTTGCTGATTCTGTTTTCGTAGGACAATTAAAATCGGAGGTCAGCCAACTGACACTCCTAAAGCCGATGCTGGAAGAGAACATATGCATAGTTGATCTTTAGATATAGTTTCTATTTAATTTCATTTTATTTTTTGTTTAGATGAGGATGGTCATTTAAACCTCCTCCTATATTCTTGTAATAACTATTTTTAGTCTTTAGTTAGTAGTATTTAAACCCTTCTCATGTATTTAGGGAGCGGTCTAGAAATTTGTCAAAAACAGTTCTTCAGAACATGCACTTTTGCTCCCCTGAGGAGGTTTTGATAAATGAATGGAACGAGATTTATTTATATCTCTGTTTAATGTCTGCTATTGAAATGCACTTCTATACTCTTAGTAGATATTGAATTATGAGAAGATAAATCTATATTATTGAAGCTCATGAGTAGGACTTATTATCAATGGTACTTTTATCTCTTGATGATTTCTGCTTATGCGTCAAGTGATATGTTATTTTCAGCTGTTTATATATGAAGACCTGAATGTTCAGTTATCATTTGGCACTTTTGTATGGTGGTAACTATTCTTTTTATGCTGAGTGTATGAATAACTTATTATGCGATATGCTTATCATAATTGCTTAGGCTAATTTGTTATACGAAACAATTTACATTTAATGGATTCTTCTCTCGTAGCAATTGAATAATATTTATTACCAATTGCGGTTGGAAACTATTTTAGATCGCATAAGTGAAGAGTTAAATCCCGGGAAAGTTTTTTTAGAACCAGATGTTTCCGTTCATTAGAATAAAATTGCATGTGTTAGATTAGATTTAGATTAAAAGCATTCTCTTTAGAAACTTTTAGGAAGGAAAACATCATCCCTTAGCATCATCATAAACAAATTGGAAACTGGTCCCATTACCCCCAGTGGGAGCCGCTATCCAAAACAGAAAAGGAGCTGCTTTCAAGGTCCAGACCGGGTGGTTATCCGCCTTTTTGTAGACCCGATTTTCAGGGTTTCAACATATTTGGCACTAGAAAGAGTGCCCGAACTGTGAATGGCTAGTAAATCTAAATCAAAAACCTATTCTGAGAATAAATCACCCTCAACATCTCCCCCGACTTCTCCATCGCATTCTGAGTCTTTAAATCTTGAGCAAGTAGTTGAGAAAACAACAACCACTACCGCAAACCTGAACATTTCAGATAAATCTACTATCGAACCCCCTGAAGTTCAGTCTTTGATCCATAAACTTCAAGGATTTTCCATATCACCACAGAAATCTGAATTATCTCAAGGTAGTGTGACTCCACAAAATAATCTTTCTCATGCTCTTACCAGATTACAGAGTGAAAATCTTGGTATTGAATGAACCGAATTACCTCTGCCTAAGAGGAAAAGAGTAAGGAAGACACCTCAAGGGTTTGATAGTGAGACTCTTTCATCATCATCCATTCCATCTTCTCCATTGCAAAGTCAACCATCCACTCCTCCACTTCATATTGTTATTCAACAGAGTACTGGAACTTCGACATCTTCGTCCCCAACACAAGGAACTTCATCTATGCTTTCCTCAGTTAATAGTTCAACAATGGCTCAAAACCCATGGAACAATCTAGGGGCAGTCTCAATGCCTGCACCCTTGAGCCAATTACCGGCCCATCCTGAGAAATGGCTGCCCAAGTTTAATCTTGAAGCAGGCATGGTAGCAGAAGAACACATAAATAACTTTATGTTATCAATAAATTTAAATGGAGTTACAAATGAAGACGCTGTTGTTAGACTTCTTCCATACGCTTTACAAGGAGCAGCTGGGTCCTGGTATTTTTCATTACCACTAGGATCCATTATGTTATGAAACCAGATCACAAAAAGATAGAAAATATAGATTAATACCTTAGAATTCAGCCTCTTCGAGGGGGAAACCTCCTTTACATTACAAAAATGAATGATTCTTTGACGATTCAAATGACAAAACCTCCTTTTTATATATAGGAGTCTAAGGAGTCACAATATAACCCAGCCGACCTAAAAATAATAATATAAAGGCACAAAAATAACAATAGAGGGATTCTATGGGGCATAGTAATAACAATATGGGGACAATAGGGGCACAACAATATTAATAAGGGATACAACTACCATAGTAATGGGGTAATCACTAGTATTATAGGGACCTAACATGCCCCTCTGCTTCAAAAAAGTGTTTTCGTCAATGCTTGAGTAGTTCTGGATGCTTCTGTATAAAATTCTCATCCTCCCATGTGGAATCTTCAGCGGATAAGTTCTTCCACTTGATGAGATACTCCGAAATTGATCGATTTTGTAGCTGTCGAGTTCTTGTTTTTGTGATTGCTTTCGGTTCTAATATAATTTTTCCTTCCTCGTCAAGTTCTGGAAATAATGTTTGAACTGGGAGCTTGTCGCCTATAACCTTCTTTAAACATGAAACATGGAAAACTGGGTGCACTCAAGGAGCTGCAGGAAGCTCCAATTTGCATGCCATAGTACCAATATTTTGCAACACCTTGTACGGACCATAATACCTTGGTGATAATTTATTATCCTTCTTAGCTTGCTTGAGGGACATTTGTTTATATTGTTGTATCCGTAGGAATACCCAATCACCTACATCAAAAATTCTTTCGCTGCGATGTTGATTTGCTTGTTGTTTCATTCTATTCTGTGCCAACACGAGGTTATCCTTTAAGAGTTAGAGGAATTGTTGTTGATGCTCGATGTGATGTTCCACTACTTGAACCTTAGCATTTTCTCTTAAATATGATGTGATGGATGGTGGTTGATATCCATAAAGTGCCATAAATGGGGTCATTTTTGTTGCTATATGGAAGGAAGTGTTATACCACCATTCAGCTAGAGGCAAC
>APFE030635528.1:91697-104622 GCA_000404065.3 Pinus taeda
TTGGCTAAAAAAAGTGTTGCTTTTTGTATCCTCATAATGTGCTATCAATTCTTTCGTAAAAATTTCCCAAGTGATAAATTGTTTACGAGAGCAAAGCCATTGATACCATACAAACTGATTTGTTCCAAATATAAAGTTGCAATACGTACCTTTTGTGTGTTTTGCACATTATTGAGATCGAAAAATTGCTCCATCTGTAATATCCATGTTGCGGGATCCTTGCCATCAAACTTCCTCATATCGATTTTTGGAATATGGGGGGTCTTCGATCCAACATTAGAGTCTATGAAATCATGATTAACATTTCTTTTGTTCGCATCATGAGTTTCCTTTACTACCCTTTCACCCTTAGTAAGTATTTCTTGTACAAAATTTGTCAAATCTGTCTTCAAATCTATCTTCAAATCGTCAATCTTACCTTCCACGCCATTCATCTTAGCTTCCACGCTCTTTATCTTAGATTCCACACCATCTATCTTAGCTTCTGTTAGCTTTTGTGAGAGTGAAATTTGTTGCACTTGGTCTTGTAATTTTGATATATCATGTAGCATTTCTTCCTCTTCTTCATGAGTCATGCTAGAGCTTTCATGTTGTACTAGGCGTTTGCTTTTTATTTCCTCGGGGCATTCAGTTACTGATAATAATTCTCACTATGCCCTTTGAATTCCTTCAAAATAATTTTTCAAACCAAGCTTAAGCAAAAATTTAAAAAAATCTACACACCTTTTTCCACTTTGTAGGAGCTCGATATTGCCTCTGATGTATCTCTGTGATTTCGGATCATCCAATTCTAAAATTGCGACTTGCAGTAGCCCTCTATGTCCTCTTTCCAATGCCACAAGTATGATCCCAATTGGATTCTCCAAGTAAGAGTTATGCGAAATCTCCCACAGTGACCTGATTATAGACTAGTTTAGTAGAGTGAACTTGTATGACGTGCCACATCTCCTTGTTTCTACCTTTGGCTCTGAAAAATATATACAAGAAACTACAGCCTTTCCTATTTTTTTACCTTCTTACACAATTTCAATCCAATGCTCAGAGAGAAAGTTATGACGATTTTCCCCAGGTCACCTGTTTGGAATGTAATTCAAGAGTCTACAAAAAGACCAAATTCCTCAGATCATATCTATGCAAATATAGCGCGAAAAGCTCTGAAATTTGGATCAGAGTTTTAGTGCTATTTCATCTCAAATGGGTTTTTTTTTTGCTTTTGCAATGTCGTAGAAATTTTTTTATAGAGAAAATGCCACGAAGACCTATTTGGAGTAGCGAAACCCTAGAATCCAAAGCTCTGATACCAAATGTTATGAAACCAGCTCACAAAAAGATAGAAAATATTTATTAACGCCTTAGAATTCAGCCTCTTCGAGGGGGAAACCTCCTTTACATTACACAAATGAATGATTCTTTGATGATTCAAATGACAAAACCTCCTTTCTATATATAAGAGTCTAAGGAGTCATAATATAACCCAGCTGACCTAACAATAATAATATAAAGGCACAAAAATAACAATAGTGGGATTCTATGGGACAAAGTAATAACAATATGGGGACAATAGGGGCACAACAATATTAATAAGGGATACAAATACCATAGTAATGGGGTAATTGCTAGTATTATAGGGACCTAACACATTACTAGTTGGGACATTTTCCAAGAGCAATTCTTGACAAAGTTCGGTGATGATAGGTCTACAGAAACATTGATCAATGATCTATCAAATCTTAAGACTGAATCAAGAGAACCTATCAAATATTTCAACTCGTGTTTCAACAAACTCTTGAATAAAATCCCTACCGCTTCCAAGCCTAGCGAAGAAGTTTGAAGTGAATGGTACATATCTGCTTTACCATCGAATATAGCAATCTTTATTGATAGGGCTACCAAGCCAACATTGGCCGAAAACATGAAGGAAGCGATAGCGGTAGAAAAGTGTATCTTAGCTTTAGAAAAGAAAAACGCTATTGATGAAAGAAAATCTAAGAAGGTTTCTTTTAGAGATGATCCTAAGAAAAAACAATTAAAGGACCCATTTGATTTGGAAGGATTACAGAAAGTTTTAAAAACCATATCTAACGCAATGGTTGACATTAAAAGATAAGTAGCAGAGACTTCTTCTAAGAAACCCTGCAAGCCTTATAGAAAAACCCTTCAACCAATCCAAAGCCTCCTAATGCTATAACAAATGCAGAATCTGAAGGAGAAGAAGAAGAAGTTTCCAATGAAGAACCTATTGATGAAGATGAGGTTGTGGAGCTACAGGGAATGTGGGACTTCATTCTTCCAGGCAAAGAGGATTGAGATGCATCACCAGTCAGTACCAGAAGCAGAAATCAACTCTATCCTTCACAACCCAGTTCTAAATAGAAGAAAGCAAGCTCAGTTTCCAAGGATAAAGTCGCAGGTAAGAAATCATCACCAAAAGTGACTCAAACATGCCCAGTCCAATCCGAGTCATCAACTCCATCTAAAACACTGATCGTTTCCGATGAGATGGAGGATAATATTGTTGAAGACATGAAGAAGACTAGGGACAACATTACTTTTCATGAACTGAGTAAATTAAAGCATCAACAAAAACTGCTTTTGAAAGAGCTGCATGCAGTACCCACTGCACCTCTTCCTGCCGCTGTAATCTCACAAGCTTCTCATGAAATGGGAAGACCTCCAACTGTTATGGCAAATAAATTTGACCTAAATGATATTTCTTTAATTGGAGGTAGGTCAAAATCCCATACTCATCCATTCCTCCTTACTTACGAAATTTTCAATAAAAATTTGCATAATTGTTTGGTAGATTCAGGTGCTTCATCTAATATTTTGCATAAAACAATTTGTGCAAAGTTAAACGTCCAACCTCAAAAATCTACAGTACGCATAGGTTAGCTGGACTGGTCACAAGTTGAAGTAATTGGTGAACTAAATCAAGTGACCATAAGGCTGTCATCGAATCCAAAGGTATGTCAAGTCATTGATATTTTAGTTGCAGACATTCCTGGATTTTATGGTTTAATTCTTAGCAGGGATTGGTCTAAAAATCTTCATGGATACTTTGCGACCGACTGGTCACATATGTGGCTCCCTTACAACGGTAAACCAAATAAGATAAAGGTTGAGCGAGAAAGACATCAAAAATACAAGGTGACGAAACTGGAAGGAGAAAATGAACCTATAGTGTATAGCAACAATATAATTGGGAACTATTCTGTTGACTCTTTCTTAGGAAATTTTAATGCTCATGCTTTGCCTTATTTAGAACATTCTTTTTTGTCTCAAGTAGAAAAGTTTTCTCAAACAGACAGTTCTAAATGCGTTAATTTTGTAGATAGTCCTGTAAATAACTCTTTGTTTTGGGAATTATTTTTTGACGGTTCTAAGTCTAATGATGGAGCAGGAGCAGGATGTGTATTAATTAGTCCAAAAGGGAATAAAACCATGCTAACATGTAGACTTGAGTTTGATTGCACAAACAACATTGCAGAATACGAAGCTTTAGTGCAAGGGTTGTACAAAGGAATCAGACCGGACATCAAGTATCTACAAGTCTTTAGAGATTCTGAGTATGTTATTAAACATGTACTAAATACTATACATTGTCTATTAGGTCATTTAAAGCATTATCAATCTTTAGTACAAGATCTGACTGCACATTTTATAGCATTCAATATTTCATCCATTCCCAGACTCCAAAATGCTAGTGTTGACCTCCTGGCTAATGTAGCTTCCAAGCTCATTCCCTCAGAAGACTATAGCCCAGACAAATTCTCAATCGAATAGATATTTAGGCCTTCCATCCCTGATAATGTTACCAACTGGAGAATTTTTAACGATGACCCTGACATTATAAGTTTCCTTATTGCAGAAGGATCTTACAGTAATAAGATAATTGACGAGGACCAAATGACAAGTAGTTACAATAAGAGAGCACCAATAATGCCATACCAAAATTTGTAGTCAAGTTAGAAGACCTAAACGATTTAAAAGATAGATTAAAAATGTCTACCAATACAAAGCTTCAGAGTTCAACTCTGAACTATGAATTAGTAAATCTAGGAATGGATACCAAGCCGCAAAATATCAACTTAGGTCTTGGTCTAGCCCCAGAAGAAAACTTAGCCTTTGTTCGACTCCTGAAACAGTATAAAAATGTCTTTGCCTGGAATTACAATGACCTTAAGACTTATGACACTTCAATCATTCAGCATACTATCCTGATGATAGCTGATGAAAGACCTGTCCAGTAAAAGCTAAGGAAGATCCATCCTAATCAGGAAAGTCAGATTAAATCTGAGCTCAATAAATTGTTGAAAGCCAAAATTATTTTTCCCGTTCGACATTCTAGATGGGTTTCCAATCTGGTTCCAGTCAGAAAGAAAAACAGAGACATTCAAATTTGTATTGACTTACGAAATCTTAACAAAGCCTACCAAAAGGATAATTTTCCCATGCCTCCTATGGAACAAATATTACAAGCAGTTGTAGGATTAGAATTGATATCCTTTTTAGATGGTTTCTCCGGCTACAACCAAGTCTTAGTCCATTCGGATGATCAACTAAATACCACATTTAGAACCAAATCGGGTACATATGCATATCAAAAGATGCCTTTTGGGCTGATTAATGCTGGCACCACATTTCAAAGGGCCATGGATATTGCATTTAAGGATTAGTCAACAAATCAATGGTGATTTGCTTGGAAGACATAACGGTATATTCTAAAAAACGTAGTAATCACCTCAGAGATTTAAAGAAGATCTTTCAACGTTGTCAAGGGTATGGGATTTCACTTAATCCAAAAAAGTCCTTTTTTGTATTAAGTGAAGGAAAACTTCTTGGATTTATAGTGTCTAAACCTGGAATCCATGTTGTTCTAGATAGGATTAAGGAAATTTCTGAAATATCCTTACCACATAATAAGAAAGCAATGCAATCCTTCCTTGGTCAAATTAATTTTGTTAAAATATTTGTCCCATACTTCTCAAGAATTGTGTCGCCATTACTAACCATGATCAAGAAAAATTCACTCTTTAAATGGGGTTAGGCAGAATATGAAGCGTTCAATCTGGTTAAGCAAGCGATTGTTAATGCCCCATCCCTAGCAACTCCAAATTTTTCCGATCCTTTCATTTTGTATACATTTACCTCTGAGAAATCATATGCTGCAATACTCACGCAAGCCAATCAAGACAAAGTGGAAGCCCCAATTGCCTTCTTTAGTTCAAATTTGCAAGGGGTTGAATTAAATTATTCTGACGTTGAGAAACAAGCTTATGTAGTTTTCAAAGCAATTAAACACTTAAGATCCATACAAAGATAATAGTGCCATTTCCAGCAGTAAGAAATCTCTTGGTATAGAAAGACGTGGGTGAAAAGAGAGCAAATTGGGTCACTGTTCTACAAGAATACGATGCTGAGATCAAGCCAGCAAATATTGTAAAAGGCCAAGGCTTTTGCAAAATGTTGGCTGGAGCATCGCTTATATTAGAAATATCATCTCCCAATCAAGAGGTACAAATGTATGAGGTAAGCCAAAATGATATTGAATTGAGATATGCTGATATCATGTTTTATTTAAAAAATGGATATTCTCCTTCAAATTTGAATCATACAAAGAAAAGAGCCCTAAGATTGAAAGCTAAGCAATATCAACTTGTAAACGATGTACTTTTTAGGATGGATTATGATTATGTTCTTCTTCGATGTCTTGAGAAATCTGAAGCTAAAAAGTGTTGCAGGAACTGCATGATGGACCAGCAGGTGGACATTATGCAGGAGATGCAACAACACACAAAATTTTGCATGCATGATACTATTGGCCTACTTTATTTAAAGATGCACATATCTATGTAAGGAAATGTCAAGTTTGTCAAACTGCTGCTGGAAGACAGAAAAAACCATCATTGCCATTGCAACTGGTTAATATTGACCAACCATTTGAGAAATGGGGATTGGATATAATAGGTGAGATCGTTCCTCACTCTTTTAAACAACATAGGTACATCCTTACAGCTACAGATTATTTTACTAAATAGGTAGAAGCAGTTCCTCTCAAGACAGCTAATGCTGAACATATCATCGATTTCATAGATCAATTCATAATTACCAGGTTTGGCTTACCTTCTGCTTTAATGTTTGATAATGCATCATATTTTTCTGGCAATGCTATGACTAGATTTGCGCTTAAAAGAGGTTTTAAACTTAAGTATTTTGCCAATTATTACCCACAAAGGAACGAGTTGGATGAATCAACAAATAAAAGCCTAATCAGAATCCTTAAGCGAACTATTGATCAGAATCATAAAGTTGGCACAAATCTTTGATGTATGCTCTTTGGGAGATCGAATAACTCAAAGGGCTTCCATTGGCACTTCTCCCTTTAATTTAGTTTATGGGAAAGAAGTAGTTCTACCAACTCATCTAGCAATTCCTTCTTTAGCCTTAGTTCAATTTATTGAAGAAACACCTTATTCATCTTTGCAACTAAGACAATTGCAGATCCTTAAGCTAGAAGAGCAACGAGAACAGGCTAGAATTACCCATGCGCATCATCAAGCATTAGTAAAGGCTTCTTTCGATTCAAACATGGTATCTAGGAAGGATTTTCAAATTGGATATTTAGTATTGAAATGGGATAAGGCTCACAAAGAAAAAGACAAACATTCTAAATTCCAACGGATGTGGCTTGGACTATTCCAAATTGTTGAAATCATAGGTCCATCGACTTTCATGTTGCAAGATTTAGCAGGGAAAAGAGAATCTTTACCTGTTAATGGTCAGATCCTTAAAAAAGACTTTCCATAGAAGATGACCTCTTCTATTTTTGTAAACTATTATTTATAGCTTTATTTTGATAATAAAACAAGTTGTAAATGGTTACTTTTGGATTTCACGAAAAAGATTAGTGTCTCTTGTAAATTTTGTTTTTCGCTTGTATACATAGAACTGATTTGGAAAATTAATCATTATTATTGAAAAATATAGTCAAGTGCTACAAGCCTGAAAATTTTACTAGTTTCAACCTTACAAATTTTGATTGAAAACAACCTTTATAAATGGTTACTTTTGGATTTCATGAAAAAGATTAGTGTCTTTTGTAAATTTTGTTTTTCACTTGTATAAATAGAACTGATTTGGAAAATTAATCATTATTATTTCAAAATATAGTAAAGTGCTACAAGCCTGAAAATTTTACTAGTTTCAACCTTACAAATTTTGATTAAAAACAACCTTTAGTGGGAATTTGGTTTATATTAGTCATGAAAAGCATCAATAACAAAACAAAGGTTTTCTGTAGAAAATCTGTCTTCAAAAACTCTATAATTGTCATCCAGAGCTATTCTTAAGGAACCAATGACTTCCTCTCCACTTAGGGAATTACAAATTTTAAAGAGTAATCGACCTATGCACTATAAACTTAAAGAATAAGAGGTCTCATCAAGAGCCGACTTATCATGATCATAAAGATTATAACTAGTTGACATTGCCAAGCTGCATACCAAAACAGGGCAATGACTCAAGATTGTTGTAATCAAAAGACAAGGGGTCTCATCACGAGCCAGCTTGTTCAGTAAAGTTATAAATCAAGTGAATGACACTGTCAAAATTTGGCTACCAAGACATTATTCTTTAAGAATTAAAAGAAAATGAAAGGAATAAGTGTGAATGTGGATTTATCTTTGAAAATTGTATATTTCTTGAAGTAGGATATTGGATCATTGTTGGGTAACAGGTAACCTTGTCGAGGCTATAAACGCATGCTGGCAGCAGAGGCTCTACCTACGACAAATAAGCACACTTAAAACTGATCTACAGAGATGTCTTTGTTTTTATCCTTATAAACCAAGTAGTGATTGTTGTAAATGCAATGACTAGCTTTGGGAAGAAAATAATCAAAATTAACATGGAAGGAACAAACTATTGTTAACGGTAAAGAGCATTATGCACTTTATATTTCTGTAATAAAGTTTGATCTTCTAGAAAAATTTTCTATTTTGGAAGTTTTAGAAAATTCAAAAGATAATAACTGGTTCTTTCTAGTGAATCGCCAATTGTTGTGGCCAACAACAACCCCCCTCTTTATTTAGTATTAGTAATAACACTAAATAAATGGGGACCCTTCTAAAAAAATAAAAACTAGCACTTAGAATTCTCTTTTAATAAAACACACTATCATAAACTTAGGAAAAACATCCGCAAACACAAAATATTAAGTATTATGAAAAGTCTCAAATAAAAATCGTTCTCTTAATGAGGAACATCGCATCGCAAAAGGGTAACGGAGGACATCATATATAAATAAACTTTCGGAATTGTGGAAACACGATGATACGAGATCACGAGCCACAAAGATTCATCACATATTGTAGATCCCATATGTCGCAGCGCCACCTAAGATAAAACGTCCCGATATTGCGAAATACGATAAAGCATCTCGCAAGTCGCATCTCGCAGTCGCATAATGAAGCAAATTATTGTCAACGAAAAGGATTAGCAATATTGTGATCTGTGATATTGCGAAGCAAATCAGCAAAATCGCTTTATCGCAGATCAAAAGGGCTCACAGTTCAATGAAATATTTCTCGTCATCCGATACTGAGTTATGGGCATTAATGTCAACTTAGTGGTTTATTGATGGTTATTTATGAGAAACGATTTAGATTTGAGAAAAAGGGTTATTTCACATAAAGTGATATATTTGATGTTATTTCGAAATTAAAGAGCTTTCTCGTCACCTTATTATTTACCATCATTTGTTATCTTTCTTATTGTGTCTTAGTTCTCTACTTGTGGACTTACAGGAGTGGTACGCAGAACAATACACAGAGCAGTGCGCAGAACTAATGGGGAAGAAAGGAAAAGCTCCAGTATCTGAAAAAATAGAGATGAATCCATTAATCAAAGACACCACTTGTACCAGAGAAGTAGGGATATCTACTTGGGAAGGCATGTATAGTTTGCTGGAGGAAGAAAACCCGAGAGTCATGGAAGTTACAGCTACAGCAGATGGACGTGGGTCATCCGAAGCATCACTTACAGAGCTTGCATGCTCATTCCTGCACCATATCGCAACAAGGCCAAAAATACTTCCCTATACAGATATGGTCAAATGGGTGATAGACGATGCTGAGATAACAGACAGGTAATTCAAGTCACGGAACCAGGAGGTTATAGGATCATTTACTCCACAGAATTTAAGATGCATGTATCATTTAACAGAGCCATAGGCTAGTTATAACAAACAATTCGTGGATAAATTCACCAAGGAGAACGAAGATTTGACAGAGTGCATCAAACGCTGGTTAGCGAAGGAAGAGCTGTTAAAGGATAAATATGGTATGTACAACACTGGTTCCCTCTCTGCTCCCTATTGTTTCGCTGCTGCAATGTTATGTAGGCTATTCGAAAAACATGATATCAATAAGTTTTCATCCAAGTGGCTACCCCTACTGGATGCGGCCACCAACGCCACTATAATGGACTGGGCCCAAATATTGCCTGATAACTTAGCCTCTGCTATTTAGAATTATTGGACTAAAAGGAGTCCTTCTCAGAGGATTTATCCTCCTTTCTTTCTAGCTACCTATGTCATGGATGCTATCAGTTTTGTTTCTAAATTTCCTCTCATGGGTTAGAAATGGACTGTACAGAATCCCTTACCCATTCAAGTCTACCATAAGGAACTGTGGGATTCTAAGTTCACCCCATATTTTTTTTATAAAATTTGCCATGGAGTTATGCTACTCATTCACAAGATGATGTATAATACAGATGCCCCAAGATTTTCTCCTGAAGCTGAAATTGATATTCTCCTTGTGGGAAGGTGGTTCAAAGAAGAATTTTCACTTATATCAGAGTATTTGGAAGCATTGCCTCTCCTCATTTACTTCCCTTGTACGTTCCTGACAAATTGATGGCCTCGGAAATAGCCTGCCAAACTTGTGGGATTGGAGGAATGAGCAGAAAACTTAAGGACAAGAAAAAGGCAATCTGGCCACAATTCCCTGTGGTCTGTGGAGCTTTTGCATTGTTTGATCTAGGTCATGATTTCAAGGAAGTAGACAACATGTTGAGTCTACGCTTGCTTAAGTTCCCAGGGAGACAATTTGATCCCTTTGATGTGATAAAGAATTTTACCACGGCAGTTAAAATAAAGGTGTCCACTAAGGAAGATGATCTCTTCGACGACGTCTTCCAGCAGAAGAGCACACTCAGAGACATCTTACACCGGGCCCAAATCCAGTTTGGCCTAGCAGACCTCCAAGAGTTTAAACTCTATAGAGAACGAAGATTGGAAAATCTCCCCTTGGGCAAATTGCGCGTAGAACCAATGAGGGAACCCACTCCCAGCATTAGCATGAGTCGAAGCTCAGGGCCAGACAAGTCTAAATCTAATTCTGAAAGAGAATGACCAAGAAGGTCTAGATGGCTAGAGAGTGATCACAATAAGAGTGAAGGATCAGTTAGGGATACTACCCAATCCAAGGAGAATCCTAAGCAGCAAGTGTTGTCACCAACACAAGTGGAAATTCCCGCTCCCCTCATCTAGCCAACAAAGCCATTAAGAATAGAGATGGAGAAAGAATAAGAAAACTTTAATAAATTTATCAACACGGAGGAGAAAAATGTGGAGACACCAAGAAATCCAACACAGACAATCACAGAAATGGTGATTGAAACAATTGTCAATGCTCCAAAAACTGAGCATATTCCCATAGCTCCGTGATTTGAAATCATGCTAAAGATAGAGGAAATCCCTCCTCTAGATGTGTTTTACAGTCCGCAGCACAAAGCTGTGGCTAGGAGATAAAGAAAGAAGTGAAAACTAGACAACATGCTCTCACTTGAAGCAGAGCCACTGGATGTGCTTTGGCAAGACTCTACCAATGATCTAACTAGATTATCCTAAATCACAGGACCTTATGCTTCTGCCACTATTGACAAAGCATCCGAAGTTCAGTAATTGCTTAAAGATAAAGAGGATAAAATCCTATTTTTGCAGCAATAGTTACAATCAGGCCAGTGTTAGCTAAGAAGCAGAAGAAAAATTGGTGAAGTTACAACAGGACTTCTAGCAAATGCAGCTAGGTTATCAAAGCAGTCTGACTATGATTTAATTTATAAGAAAGTTTCTGACTATTTGGATAGGCAGGAATCAGAGGAAGGAAAGAAAGTAGGGTTGCCCGAAGATCAATGAATCCCACAAAGAAATGTTGTTTAATAAATGGGATGCACAGATCGAAAAAGAAAAACAGGCAGCGGAAGAAGCAACGACAACATCAAGAAATGTCATTGACTGTGTCAATGAAAATTTGCATAGAGCCAACCTGATATCAGAGACCGCTCCAGGATTTCTTCCAAAAACTCAACAACTACAAACGAGTTGGAGACAGAAAGCTGAAGAAAAGGTAGAGTCAATCAAAAGGTTAACTAAGTTAAATTGGGACACTTACTGGCAATATTTGGTGAAACCACATAGTCAGTGTATGACTCTGAAGTGCCTTACAAATTCTACCGAGAAAATAGCGCCAACGCTTGCTGATTCTGTTTTCGCAAGACAATTAAAATCGGAGGTCGGCCAACCGACACTCCTGAAGCTGATGCTGGATGCTTGCGACTTAAGAGAACAGATGCATAGTTGATCTTTAGATACAGTTTCAGTTTAATTTCATTTTATTTTTGCTTTAGATGAGGATGGTCATTTAAACCTCCTCCTATATTCTTGTAATAACTATTTTTAGTCTTTAGTTAGTAGTATTTAAACCCCTCTCATGTATTTAGAGAGGGGTCCAAAAATTTATCAAAAACAGTTCTTCAGAAAATGCACTTTTGCCCCCCTGAGGAGGTTTTGATAAATGAATGGAACGAGATTTATATATATCTGTGTTTAATGTCTGCTACTGAAATGTACTTCTGTACTCTTAGTAGATATTGAATTACGAGAAGATAAATCTATATTGCTGAAGCTCATGAGTAGGACTTATTATCAATGGTACTTTTGTCTCTTAATGATTTTTGCTTATGTGTCAAGTGATATGTTATTTTCAGTTGTTTATATATGAAGGCCTGAATGTTTAGTTATCATTTGGCACTTTTTATAGTGGTAACTATTCTTTTTATGTTGAGTGTATGAATAACTTATTATGCGATATGCTTATCATAACTGTTTTAGCTAATTTGTTATATGAAACAATTTACTTTTAATGGATTCTTTTCTCGTAGCAATTGAATAATCTTTATTACCGATTGTTGTTGGAAACTATTTTAGATCGCATAAGTGAAGAGTTAAATCTCGGGATAGTTTTTTTAGAATTAGATGTTTCCGTTCATTAGAATAAAATTGCATGTATTAGATTAGGTTTAGATTAAAAGCATTCTCTTTAGAAACTTTTAGGAAGGAAAACATCATCCCTTAGCATTATCATAAACAAATTGGGAAACTGGTCCCATTACCCCCAGTTGGAGCCACTATCCCAAATGGAAAAGGAGCCGCTTTCGAGGTCTGGACCATGTGGTTATCCACCTTGTTGTAGCCCGATTTTTGGGGCTTCAACAGGTCCAAAGGTTGAAACAGTGACACGTAGCACTTCATACAAGTTTGCTCTATTGAACTAGTCTATAATCAGGTCATCGTGGGAGATTTGGAATAACTCTTTATTGGAGAATCCAATTTTGATCAGGCTTGCAGATTTGGAATGAAGACTCATAGGGCTGCCACATGACGAAATTTTAGACCTTGGAGATCCGCAATTATAGAGATATAATAGATTCAATATCGAGCTCCTACAAAGCCAAAAAAGGTGTGTAGTCTTTTTAAATTTTTGCATAATTTTGGTTTGAAAAATTAGTTTGAAGGAATTCAAAGGACATAGTGAAGAATGATTATTATTAATTGATGCCCTAACGAAAGAAAATGGAAACA
>APFE030635528.1:105617-129758 GCA_000404065.3 Pinus taeda
ACAAAAAGCAACATCTTTTTTAGCCAATTGATAAATCTCAAACAAAAAGGTTCAATGGTGGAGCACATTGAGGACTTCCAAAAATTGAATATAAGGGTAAAAGATATTCCAGAGGAGTATAGGATTGATGTGTTCATAGGGACATTAAAGGATAACATCCAACATGAGGTTCGCATTTGGGAACCTGATTCATTAGAGAAGGCATTCGGGTTGGCAAGAAAAATTGAAAGAAAAATTATGGCAACAAGGAAGCCTACCAATCACAACTATAAATATGGAAGTGTTGTTGCCCCTAGCCTTCCACAACCTACAAGGTTGAAACCACAACAATTGGAAGATAAAAAAGCAAAAGGGATATGTTACAGTTGTGATAGAAAATACACTAAAGGTCATAAGTGTGTTGAGAAGAAATTATTTTACATATATTGTGAAGAGGAAGAAGAAAAGGAACAAGAAACATCAAAAGAAGAGGACACAGACCAGGAACAAAGCCTAGAGAAAGAAGAAATGAATCTGACCATATCTTGTAATGAATTGGCCATAATAACCACTCCTCAAAATATCAAGATAAAAGGACATATTAAGAAGAAAAAGGTAATAGTGCTGATTGATTTGGGAAGTACCCATAATTTTATTCATTTTAAGATAGCAAGGAATTGAATTGCTTCCTATATCCAGTACCAGAGTGTCAAGTGATGGTTGCAAACGGAAGAACCATAAATAGCTTTGGAAAGTGCCATAATATCAAGCTATCCATGGGAGAATATGTGTTGAATAGTCCAATGCTTTCCATTCCAATGGGTGGTGCTGGTGTTATACTAGGAGTCTAATGGCTACAATCTTTGGGTACGATAGCTTTTACTTTTCAAGAAGTTTTCTTGAATTTTTTTCAGAAGGAAAGGAAGTTGAATTAAGGGGTATCACAGGGAAACTGGGAAAGATAATAATCTCTAACGACATGACAAAGCTTCTAAAAAAGAACAATGTGGCGTAATTGCACAATTGTTTTCGCTAGAGGCTCCCACATCGAAATCATCTATTTCTCAGATCTCCAAAAAGTCTTGGACAATCATTCCAAGATATTTGAGACTCCCAAAGGCCTCCCACCTATTCATCATCATGATCATGCTATTCATTTGATTCCAGGAAGTGTTCCTCCAAGCATAAGGCCTTATAGATATCCCTATGCCCAAAAGAGTGAAATTGAATGTATGGTTGCAAAAATGTTAGAGGTTGGTATAATTCAACCTAGTCAAAGTTCTTTCTCTACTCCAATAGTATTGGTGCACAAGAAGGATGAATCATGGTGCATGTGTCCAGATTATAGGGAGCTCAACAAGGTCACTATTAAAGATAAATTTCCCATTCCTATCATTAATGAATTATTGGATGAATTGCATGGAGCAATTTACTTCACCAAATTGGACCTTCGTTCAGTATATCATCAATTTAAAATGATGACTAAAGACATTCTGAAAACAACATTTAGAACTCATGAGGGTCATTATGAATTTTTGGTCATGACTTTTGGCCTTACAAATGCACCTTCTACATTTGAAGGTTTGATGAATTCCATTTTCAAACCCTTCCTTAGAAAATTTGTGTTAGTATTTTTTTGATGATATACTAATTTATCGCAAGTCTTGGAAGGATCATGTTCAACATGTTGATAGAGTTCTCAAACTATTGGAGGAGAAACAATTATATGCAAAAGCTTCCAAATGTTTCTTTGGACTACAAGAGGTGGAATATTTGGGTCATATTGTATCTCATGAAGGTGTTAAGGTAGATCCTAGAAAAATTAAAGCCATTAAGGAATGGAAAATCCCCACATCCATAAAGAATCTGTAAGGATTTATCGGGTTGAAAGGGTATTATCACAAGTTTGTTAAGAATTATGGGAGAATAGAAACACCTCTAACAAAATTACTGAAGAAAGATGCATTTTCTTGGACTCCAGAAGCAACGAAAGCCTTTGAACATCTTAAAGAGGCAATGTGCCAAGCATTAGTCTTAGCTACACTAGACTTCACAAAAACCTTTATTGTGGAATATGATGCCTCGGGAAATGGAATTGGTGTTGTTTTAATGCAAGAAGAAAGACCCATTACTTTCAAAAGTCATCCAATCAAAGGAGAATATTTACACAAAGCTATTTACGAGAAGGAAATGTTGGCAACACTACATGCACGTAAGAAATGGAGACCTTACCTAATGGGAAGACACTTCAAGGTAAAACCAGATCATGATAGTCTTAAATACTTTTTAGAACAAATATTATCTTTGAGAAGAGAAACAAAAATGGGTCACAAAGATGTTGGGTTATGACTTTGAAATCATCTACCAAAAAGGGAAGCAAAATGTTGTTGCAGATGCACTCTCAAGAAAATATGAGGATGTGGAAGCATTTCTTTGCGCCATTTCTATTATCCAACCAGATTGGATTAGCGAAGCAAGGGATGAATAGAAGGATGACAAAGAAGTGTGGGCACTGATTCAAAAGTTACAACAAGACCCTAGTACATTTGATGCATTTACCTGGAAAAATGATTCCTTATGGTAAAAAGATCACTTATACCTTTGTAAGAATTTCCAACTCAAACAAAATATTCTTATGGAATTGCACACCTCTCCCTTAGGAGGGCACTAAAGATTTTTAAAAAATTACCACAGGGTTAAGAAGGAATTTTTTTGGGATGGCCTTAAATTTGATATTCAAAAGTTTGTGACGGAATGTCTGGTTTTCCAATAAACTAAAGTTGAAACAATTAAGACCCTAGGTCTATTACAACCTTTATCCATTCCATGTCAACGTTGGGAAGAGATTTCAATGGATTTTATCACAGGTTTTCCCAAGTCCGAAGGAAAGAGTGCCATCATGGTGGTAATTGATAGACTTACCAAGTATGCACACTTTTGTGCATTATGTCATCCCTTTAAAGCTAATATAGTTGCTACTGCATTTATGGAAACAATTCAAAAGCTACATGGGAACCCAAAGATTATTGTAGACAGAGATGCCATTTTCACTGCAAATTTTTGGACAAAATTGTTTTCTTGTTTGGGTACTCAGTTAGCTCATAGCCCATCGTATCATCCTCAATCTGATGGGAAAACCGAGATAGTGAAAAAATGTTTGGAAGGATATCTTTGTTGCTTTGTATATGATAAACAAACACAATGGGTGAAATGGTTGCCTCTGGCTGAATGGTGGTATAACACTTCCTTCCATATTGTAGCAAAAATGAACCCATTTATGCCACTTTATGGATATCATCCACTATCCATCACATCATATTTAAGAGAAAATTCTAATGTTAAAGCAGTGGAAGATCACATTGAGCATCAACAACAAGTTCTCCAACTCTTAAAGGATAACCTCACTTTGGCACATAATAGAATGAAACAATAGGCTGATCAACATCACAACGAAATAAGTTTTGATGTAGGTGTCTATGTATTTCTATGGCTACAACCATACAAACAAATGTCCCTCAAGCAAGATAAGAAGGATAATAAATTATCACCAAAGTATTATGGTCTGTACAAGGTGTTGCAAAAGATTGGCATTATGGCATACAAATTGGAGCTTCCTACAGCTTCCTGAATGCACCCCGTTTTCCATGTTCCATGCTTAAAGAAAGTTATAGGTGACAAGCTCACAATTCAAACAATATTGCCAGAACTTGACGAGGAAGGAAAAATCATATTGGAACCTGAAGCAGTCACAAAAACAAGAACTCGACAACTACGAAACCGATCAATTTCAGAGTATCTCATCAAGTGGAAGAACTTACCCACTGAAGATTCCACACGGGAGGATGACAATTTTATACAGAAGCATCCAGAACTACTCAAGCATTGAGGACAACACTTTTTTGAAGGAGAGGGGCATGTTAGGTCCCTATAATACTAGTATATTCCCTTCTTATTATTGTCATTGTAGCCCCTTATTGTTATTGTTTTTCCCATGTTGTCCCCATATTGTTATTATTGTGCCCCATAGAAGCCCAATATTATTATTGTTGTGTCTGTACATTATTATTATTATGTTGTCTTTGATTATATTGTGACCCCTTAGACTCTCATATATAGAAAGTAGGCCTTGTCATTTGTATCATCCAAGAATTGTTCGTTTGTGTAATGTAAAAAAGGTTTCCCCCTCGAAGAGGCCGATTTTGAAGTCGTTTCTTTATCTTTTCTTCTATTTTGTGAGCTGGTTGCATAACAGATTAGGGAGGGTGCACAAGCATATGAACATGGGTGAAAGACATTTTATAGCCTAGACATGAGAACCTGTATAACCATATTCATATGGAGTGAAAAACTGGTTGACACAAATAAATATTCCATCTTAAAATACTATTCCATGTCATAGTTGGAAGCATTAGTGCTTGGTGGCAGGGTGAATAGAAGATTATACATTGATGTAGAGGTTTATAGTGGTTACATAGTTTGTCCTTGAGGAGGAACATTGTGATATCACATGACATAAATTGAGCAACTAAATTAGTGGTGTTACTACCCCATATTTGTGGTGTGTGACATCAGTGCTTTAAGAAGTTTTTAACTCTCATTTTGTGGAGAGGTTTTGGAGAACCTACAATGTCATAAATAGGTTCAAGAGAAATAAGTTGAATGTAAATAAGCTAGAGAGCTTTGTTTATGTGCATTACAACCTATGGTTGTTGTATAATTATTGCGTCAAGGTAAGATGGATAAAGCATATGACTTGGGATAGCTATCTAGAGGAGGATAATTTGGAGGATGGAGAATTGGCTTTTGGAAACTTGGAGTTTGCTCTGTTTGATGATGATGATGATGAGGATAAATAAATTGAATGTAAATAAGGTAGATAGCTTGGTTTATGTGCATTACAACTTATGGTGGTTGTCCCATTATTACGACAAGGTAAGATGGATAAAACATATAAGTTGGGACAACTATCTTGAGGAGGATAATTTGAAGGATGCAACATTGGCTTTGGAAAACATGGAGATTTCTCTTTTTGATGATGATTATTGTGTTGAGATGCCATCACTATTTATTGTCATTGTCACTCCCGCTAGGGCTCTATCAACATCAACTTTAGGTCCAAGTTCATCTTTACAGTTACCTCCACAACCACAATGGCATGGGGCTTGTGGTCGTGCCAACTGGGAGGAAAAGTAGATAGTAGATTAGGATAATTGTCTCTTCCCTCACTTCTTTACTTGTCATATTTGATTTTTAGTTTTCAGAATTTTGTTTATTTTCTAATATGAAATATCTATTTTGAAAATAGACACATGGTTGTGTAAATCTTTGGTAATGACGACCTATTTCATTTCATAAATTCATAATCTTCTATACTTCCTCTTATCTGGATCTAAATTAATTATTTGTAAGTTTGTGACTACAATATGGTTTATGTAATTTGTATGGTACTAAATGGTTGATACTACAATGATTGATCTATCACAATGATGTTTATAACTTCATAATGGTGTAGATAAGTAACAAATTTGTAATTTTTTTCATCTTTTCAACAATGAATCTGACACTTCATGTGTGTTTTTTTGTTTTTTTGAATAGATATCCTTTATAATTTATAATATATAAAATTATATGCTATATATAAAATTCTCTTGTGACACTTCGCTCCTGGATATTTTTGAGAAATGGCACCCTAGGTATTCCTACTTTGCTTTGGCAATATTGGAATAGGGTCTCAAAAATTGTGATAGTTTGTTGGGGTTTTGGGCATTGCTTGCAAAATATTTGCTGTGAGGAGGTTTTGGTTTTCAAGTTGATAGAGTTCATCTTCCTAGTGCATTAACCTGAAATGATGATGAGCATATGGATGGGTGTCTAGATCTGGGATTCAATTTCAATTATGAAGAAATGTTTGAGCTCTCAATACCTTGCTAGACTTGGAGTTATGTTATGAAATCGGCCAACAATTTCAAGATGACCACCATCAAAAATCTTGTCTTGTATCTACTCTTGATAACATGTATTCTCCAAACAATGAGGGCTATGCACAATCTCCTATTGCCAATTGGAAAATATCCAACCCTGGAGACCATCCCCAACAAGTGAAGGAACGATTGAAAGATTGGCCTCAAATTGTGGCCTGTACTGTTCAGCTCTGCAGTTGATACTCAAAAAATGAAAGTAAAATCTCTATCTGAGGCTTAATCTATGAGAGCTTATATCATATTTTGTTGGAGAGTGATGAAATCTGGTGAGTTCTATTTCATAGATATATCTATGGTGTTGCTAGAAAACTATATGAATTTTACATTTGCAAAAATTTATTCTTCTTCCTGTATGGGGAATCCTCCCTTACTCTCACCCTCTGTTACTATATTAATTTTCTTGTAAATGTGTTCCTATAATTTTTTGGGACAAAACATTTAACACTTCAAATAAATCAAATATTTAGTGATATGATGCTTATTCCCAAGAAAGTTAATTGTTTTGAATCTTTCAGATTCTTCAAACTCAACAATAATGATAGAATAACTAATGTTTTTTCCTGTTTAAGAAATTGCTACAATTCATACTTCAATTAACTCTTCTTTTGGACGTTGTGCAGATGACTTTCATGGACACATGCCTCAATACCTGTCTAATTCTTATGAGTTTAAGATGTTCAATTATTTTTTGGATATTTGATGTGAAAGTTCAACCACCTCCGTCCTATCCATTTCATCTTAGAAGCCCTCCTAAATCTCCATCATCACCTGCTGTGGAAACATTGATATGTGATGAATATGTATAAGCTCTAGTATGAATAACATCTATGTACAAAGTTGGTGGATACGATGTGTTATCCTTATACAATACTTATGAGTACAATGGTCCCAACTCATATTCCTTCATTAGAATTGTGCTTAAGCTTGTTGAATGTGTAAAGATCTATAAGCTTACTTGTATTTATAGATTACTGTATTCCACTGTACTGGTTCAACTTAGCTTATAGTAATAGTTTGGTTCAATTCCAATAACTCTAGTAACTATGTTTTAAGGTGTAATATATATAAAACCATGTAATGACTTATCATTATAGAAACTATTAAGCTCCTTATATAATGGTAATAAATCACACCTTCTCTTGTTGTATCAATATAACTACTTACTTTGTTGATTGGACAAGTATGAATACATTCTAAGTGTTAGTTTAACCAAAGGTGATAGTTCAAGCATTACTTGTATGTAGTAAACAACTTGGTGTTACAACTTATTACAACCATAACATTTAATTGTAATAGTACACCCATTTATATCTGCTTATAGACTAGTGATTACAATTGTTAAGAGTAATGGACATAATACTAGTTTAGCTAATCGTATTATCTATAACTATACTCTTACTATGAGCTAATAGAAACAATGATTCATAAGCATATGTATAGTATTGCAATGATGGAACATGTGGTATTGATCAGAGCTAGTAGCTTACTAAGTAGAATTGTTATGTAAGTATTATTAATAATTACACTCTTATAACTCATAGATAACATGAACCAATAATGAATTGGCATCAGATTAATCTAATATAGTAATCATAATATGCTTAAGAAGTTGGGTTACTATGGCAATCAATCTAATGGAAACAAGCTAAGTAAGGCTTGTAGAACTGTTTCACTTATACATGAGTTTGATAAGGTTAATCATTGAGTTTGATAAGGTTAATCATAGAATTAGTACTAAGCATCTTGTCATAGTTACTGTACTAGAACTAAACCCATGTAGATGAAGATTACTAGTATTCATTGTTCTAATAAGCTCGAACAAGTGCATTGATTCATAAGTGAGACTAGTGTTTCCATATCATATGTGTCAACTCTTAGCATATAGCTTATGTAAACATGATTCTCTTACTTGGCATTGTATCTCCTATTACTCGTAGCTATTGACATATCATTATTCACAGTGCTTGATCATATCAGTTATTAGGATATCACTATCTCTATTACTTACATTGATTATGTTCTTACTTATCCATAATGAATAACACTAATCACGTCATTTGTATAGAGAAACAAGTACATGATACTAGTACAGATTAGTATGCCTGAAATGTTATGTTCATTAATCACACTATCCTTTACCAGACTGAGATCAATATAAGGTAAGTAGATCAGTGATCGATGTAATACTCTATTACACTTACAAGCACCTGTACAAGATCATGTTAATACTACCAATATTGTGAAAGTTCACCCACCTCCGACATATCCATTTCATCTTGGCAATCCTCTTGTAGCTCCATCATCACCTCCTTTATCTCTGCCACATCCTCTAACTTCCCAACCTGATCACATATTTTTTTAAAGGGTGCTAGCTCAATGGAAGATTACCTGCTTTACATGCAGGAGGTTGGTGGTTCAATTCCACTGTGCGCTAATATGAATTAATCAATGACATTGTTGTTTATTTTTAATTAGATACATTTTATATTGATTTATATCAGTGGTGAGATATTTTTCTATATTCATTGTTTTATACTGTCTTTAAAGAGACAAAAGACATACTGTCTCTATAAAGACAATATGTCTTTAATCCAAATTATTGTCTCTAGAGAGACAAAAATGAAATTGTCTCCTAAGAGACAATAACACTTGTGTTATATATTGTCTTTATAGAGACAATTTTTAAGACATTAATTTGAGACACCCACTTAAAGGCAATATTTAAGGCAATACACAAGTTTCTTTTTTGTCTCAACTTAAGACAATTTACCCAAAAAATTGTCTCCTAAGAGACAATAACACTTGTGTTATATCTTGTCTTTGTAGAGTCAATTTTTTAGGACATTAACTTTGAGACATTAAATTTGAAACCCCTGCTTAAAGAAAATATTTAAGACAATACACACTTTTTTTTTGTCTCAAATTAAAACAATTTACCCAAAAATTGTCTCAAACATTGCCTTAAAACCCCTCTCTGTGTTGCAGTGCGCTAATTAATTGATTAAGGCATTGCACGTCTACATTTTGTCGTCATTCAAGAATGCTCCATTTCCGCAACCGTTTCACTATTCCCACTTCCGCACACACTTCTTTCGCACCTCCACATTCTACACAATGAAAGCCACCTCCCCACTCCGCACTTCTTTGTTTTTCTATTGGTAGTTTTGGTTCAATGGGCTAATTTTTTTTTTTTTTTTTGACATTCTAGTGTTTATTATTTTTTCTATACAATATTCAATGTTTCATTGTGTAGGGCTTTCCTTGTATGAAGCTTACAATGAAAACTTTCACTTGTGCAGAGGAAGCCTTCCTCCCTTCCTCCACACCTTCGCACTCCACATTGGGTAAACCAATGAGGTTACAATATTATATGAGTTAAACTAATGTCAATATAAGTTAAAAGAATGCGGAGTGTCAAGATACAGAGGAAGCTTCCTTCGCACAATGAAATCTTTCATAATCTTCCACAGTTCTTCGAGTGGATGACAAGTTAAACCACATGAATAATTTAACGAATAGATAATTCAATTATTCTTAAACACGATGTCAAAGAAATGGGAGAAAATATTAAAGTAGAATAATCAATATGCATCGAATATTTTTAGCTCTTAAATACTAAAAATTGAATGACTATTTTGTCCATTAATCCAACTGGAGATTGGATATATATATATATATATATATATATATAACACTTTTTAATTCATATAAAAAGTAAAAATAAAAATAAATAGATGAAAGAATCCCAAATTTTGTAATAGTCAAATAAGTGATTCACACATTTCTTCCTTTCATAAAAACCTTTTCACACCTCCATACACCTCACATGATTCCAAATCCTCCTCCACACACCACTTCACTTTGAATTTTCTCATATGGGCTACAAATTACAACATTCAGCCCTTTTTTAATGTGCTTTCTTATGCAACTAGAATCCCTGGATGTAGCTATGTATGCTGCATTTGCAACAAGCTCAACACGGCATTTTCCTTCGAAGCGAGACAGTTCTGCAAGAGCTTGGGGATGGATAAAGAAAACACTAAAAAAGACCACGAGGCATACCAAAAAAACACGGTACTTTCCTTCAAATCCATACATTTCTGCAAGAGCTTGGGGACTGATTAAAAAACACTAAAAAAGCCTACGGCTTATACCCAAAAAAACACACACTGATTAAAAAACACTAAAAACACCTACCGCTTATACCCAAAAAAACACACTAATACAATACCTTTAGTGAGTGAGCTAAGGTATGAAAATTTTACACCCACTAACCACATGAAAGTTTTACACCTATGGAAAATAGATATGTCGTATGAGAAAAAAAAAACGATTCCTAAGAGCCAATTCCACTAGTATCCGTACGTTGTTCCATGCATGCTGAAATAATCCATGAACAAGAAATTCGTTCCCAGTACTGCAAGTCCACAAAAATTCACGCAAGCTCCACGCCATATCTACCAAAACTTAGTCTCACACAAGTCTGCAGTTTGTGCCTCACCTCGTTGCACGTCCATTGGCACCTTGGGTTCTTTTTATTGTGCCTATGACTTATTTTATGATTTTTGGTGCACATAGGTTGTTCTTGCTCTAGCTTGTGGATGTCCGATGGACCCTGAGGTTAAGTCGATTACAGATTCTCCAAATATTCGGATTCGACAAACATGGGTGTTGTTGATTGACCTGATTGATTTGATCCACAAATTTGTTTATGGTGGTCACCAACTTCTACACGGGGTGGATATTCTACTACTCTAGCTTCAAGATCTAATGGTGGAAAAAAATTACATGCAAAAACAATAGTGCATAAAATGGTCCCGGGAATAACTCGCAAAGAAAAAATAGTGAGTATGAATGCAGAGTTCGGAGGTGGAGAGCTTAACTCCACGAGTTCAAAGGTGTAGAGCTCCGCATAAGCAGGAAAGATCCGCACCTATGAACTTGCGAAGTAAATTAGTAATGATCAGGATCGATAAATTAGATATACTCATTTGGAATTTTGGATAATGATGGGATTCTTAGATCCGATAATGATCTAGGAATGGAGAAGTCAATGCTCATTCATTTGATTATTGGATATTTTCTTTACATCGTAATAATTTATTTGTCAAAAAGCCATAAAAAATTGGATGCTGGAGATTTTCAATATATATGAAAATGGGGTAGGGTATTCGCTCTTGTTACAACTTGTACTCTACTACCTAAAATGATTAATGTCGACAATCAAGTGTCAATTCCACCATCGGTAATGAAGAGATTTGCAAGCCTTTTAGGATTTTGAAGGCAATCGCAAGAGTTCACATACTTTTCAGTCCCCGTTCTTTTTCTGTTCACGGTAGAGCCTTGCAACATCTATGGAAATTTCGATATCTCATGGCGAATAGTTAAATTGTTGAACAATGGGCAAATGACGCAGCTCACTGTGGATCAAATCTCTTGCATTCTCATCATCTCTCCGCTAGATCTCAATTCCTTAAGGGTTCCTGCAACTAAAATGATACTGAAATCACACTTGGCCTTCTACTAATATAAATACCATCGATTCCTTGGTTTCTAATGCAAGTGTTGTGGTTTCTATCAACGTAAGTGTTTTTTTGTAATAATATCTTCTTCCTTGCACATTTTCCATCGATCTCGTCCTGTTTTCATATCCATGATGTCTAACTTTAAGAGAGTAACCCTTCTCGCTTTTCTTTTACATCACTTCATGTCTTTTCTCTAAAACTTTCTTACTCTCTCGCTACAATTTCTCAACGCCATGTGATGAATGACACCCATGGAGACAAGGATATTCTGGTGTTGTTGAATAATAGATCATTTCGAGAACTCAAGAGTGTAGCTAGAATTAAAGTAGTATCCAAGGAGGAAGGGAGCAACTATTTTACAACAATCTAAGGTGCCATCAATGCGGTTCCAACAAATAATATGCACTTGATTATAATTCAGGTCAAACCTAACATTTATAAGTAAGCAACTCATGAATCCACTGATTATTTTCATGAGAGAATATGGCACTTACGATATAATTTTGTTAGAAAACTGATACTTTTGCATATTTTTGAGTCAACAACATACTTATCCATTAAATTATGTCTAGAAACGAGTCTTTAAGGATTATAAACTAAGTGCCATAGATTTTGAGCATATTCAATAGAATCACATAATCTGGTCATTGTTCCATGCAGATGAAACAATCCACAAAGAAGAAATTCACTCCAAGTACTGCAAGTCTGCAAAATTCACTTAGGCTCCACGCTAGTTCTACTAAAACTTAGTCCCACACAAATATGCACTTTGTGCCTTATCTCGTTGCACGCCCACTAGCACCTTGGGACCTTCTTTCTTGCGTCTGTGACTTGTTTTACGATTTGTGATGCATATATGTTGTGCTTGCTCTGGCCTGTGGATTGATTCGATCAACAAATTTGTTCTTGGTGGTAGAAACTTCTACAAGCGGGTTGGATTCTACTACTATAGCTTCAAGACCAAATGGTGGAAAAATATACACGCAAAAACAACAATGCATAAAATGGTCTTGGGAATAACTCACAAAGAAAATATAGTGAGTATCACTGCGAAGTTCGGAGCCGTGGAGCTCAACTCCATGAGTTCGGAGGTGCCTGGCTCCACATAACTGATGTGGTTCCATATGAGTGTATTGTTATCAGTTATCCATATGGTGCAAAAGTCATTCAAACTTAAACTTCTCTTGAAATAATTTATTTCCTTATAAGTAACTTGACTCGACACCTTCCATGGGATATGAACCAATTAAAATATATAAAGTCTAATCAAACTTTGATTTCATCATCGGAGATCACTTGTTAACTAATTTTGTAATAAAATTGGGTGCATGTAATGCCTCGTAGGACCGTATGCCTCTTTTATTTTGGCAACACAAAGGAAAATTTCAATATGTTAGTAAATTTTATCATCAAACAAGTGCATTGTATATAGTTTGAGTGGGTCTAATGGTTAAGAGAATGTGTTTCCTCCTAAGAAGTCACAGGTTCAAAACCAGAGGGGGTTAGAGTATGTATGCCTTTGTAGATGGAGGTGGGTCCCTTGTCCCACAAACAAGGGGGTTTCATACACCATTTTGGTGTCTGGCTTGGCTGTGACCTTAAAAATGGATATTATTATTATATTGAATTTAAAAATTGGTTTTACTTTTTGATATTGTTTTTTATTTTATTGTATCATTGAGATGAAAGTAATTAGAGAGTAAAAAAATAAGTGAATCACATGTTTAAATTTATATTTTTCAAAAAATATTTCAACAAGAGATATAATAAACTATTTGATATAATGTTAACTAATTATTGTTGATATCAATTTCAATATATCTATATATAGTTTTTTATTTTTATTTTAAAATTTTTTATGGTTAAAATATTATTTGGTTTTATATATATTCTATTTAGCATTCAAAAATACAATTTAAACAATTTTGCACTCTAAATAAATTTATACATGAAATAATTTTAATCTCACTCTACTCCTATTAGATCCATATTTAAGAGAAATATGGACTAATTTTATTTGATTCGTTAACTTTTTCAATAAAAATCTAAAATAAGCAAAACCTGAAAACACGAGTCCGATCTATCTTTGCAGACGTGGAAATTGACTTGATAGGGTTGACAACTCCATAACATGTCTCTCATCTTTTATTCTACGTAACTTGTAACTTGTACATTGAAATTTTATGTGCATGTTCATTCCATCCACAATTGTCAAACTCAAGGATTGATAAAACTGTCTCTAGCTAGCAAAATCGAAATTTTTTTAATTGTTGTGTTGACTTTGTTGCGCAAATTTGCATTTGCTCCATTACCGATACGAGAGTGGATAAATATTTGGAATAATGTGTCATCTATGTATTTATTTTAGCAACTTTGTTGAATTTTGGAAAGATTTTGAAGAACACGTTATAAGATAAGACTTCATAGCAGCGCCCTTCTCCGCACCTCCGTATGCATTTTGTTTACCCAATGGGGAGGTGAGGAGAATTGTGGTTAGCAATAGCTCTGCACTCTGCCTAAATCGTACCCACTACTGTCATTCTTTATCATTCAAACTAAATGAGTTTTTAATCTCTCAGATCTATGATGAATTGTTTCTTAAATAAATAAATACATGGTAACTATAGTTGTTGAATGTGTTTGAGCAGTGGTCAACAAGAAGACATTTTATAGCATTGTTAGTGTATTGTTATCAGTTATTAGTGTCATAGTTTCTGAGCATATTCAATGCCCAACCTTGCTACTCGTGTTTTCCTGATCACATAATCTGGTCATTGTTCCATGCACGTTGAAACAATACACGAACCAGAAATTTGCTCCGAGTACTGCAAGTTTGCAAAACTTCACATAGGATCCACGCCATATCTACTGAAACTTAGTCACATAAATATGTACTCTCACATAAATATGCATTTTTTGCTTCAGCTCGTTGCATGTACACTAGGACCTTAGGCTCTTTGTTCCCGTGGCTTGTTTTACAGTTTGTGATGCATATATGTCGTTCTTTCTCTAGCTTGTGGATTGATTCGATTGACAAATTTGTTTTTGGTGGTAACAACTTTTACATATGGGATGGCTTCTACTACTCAAATGGTGGAAAAATATACATGCAAAAACTAGTGCATACAATGGAAAAATATACATGCAAAAACTAGTGCATACAATGGTCCTAGGAATAACTCGTGAAGAAAATATAGTGAGTATTAATGTAGAGTTTGGAGGTGTGGAGATTAACTCCAAGGATTCAGAGGCGCAGAGCTCCACATAATCGGAAAAACTCTGCACCTGATTTGAACTTGCAGAGTAAATGAATAATGATTAGGATTGATAAATTGGATATAGTCATTTGGATAACGAAGGGACGTTCACTTGGAGGCTTGATGATGCCTGCTACTAGGCATGCGAGAGAGTGATTCGTCTCATAATTCAGATCCATCATGGTCATGCCTAGTAGCAGGCGTCATCAAGCCTCCAAGAGAACGTCCTTAGATAATCCTCTACAAAAGCAGAGTAGCATGACCGCCTTTGTTGGTGTACATGCACTTAGATTAGCTGTGTTGGTGTACATGCACCTAGATTAGCTCCAATTAACTTATTGCTTGCATGTGGCACATGTACACATTAACATAAGATAAAGCACACTTAGCTTTAGTTAGCTTTAGTTATTGCATGTACAACTAAGCTTAAATTAGTTGCTTTTATGTAATTATTCTAAAACTAATATTGTAGAATCAATTTTTCATTCTTTTCTCAATTCTTGCTCGCTTCCTTCCTTCTCTTGCAAGCTTTTTTTATTGTTTTGCAGATCTAGATCTGTGTATCTCAAAAATCTTACATGGTATCAGAGCATTGGGATTTGTAATCAGTGCACAAGCAATTTTATTTGCAGGTTTAGAAGATTGAAGCAACAACAAAGAATGGAGTCTAAATTGGAGTTTCCACAATGGACAATTCTCACTCCATATAATTATTTCGAATGGAAGCCAAAGATTCAACTTCATCTCAAAAGTAGAGGCTTATTTCGAATAACCATGGAAACGGAAGTTGAACCAACATCGGCAATGGAGAAAACAAGATATTTCAATCGCATGGACGAGGCCTTCAGCATCCTATGTTTATCTATTTCTCTGGAATTGCTATTTCATGTTGAATCATGTTCAACTCCAAATGAAGTATGGAAAATTTTGGAAGGATTGTTTGGAAAACAGGATGAAATGCAAGGTCACATTCTCGAAAATGAGTTAAACTCATTAGATCCGAGAAACTTTGAGAACATTCAAGATTTTTTCACAAGGTATAAAGCCTTGTTGGTTCAACTGAAAGGATGCGGGATCGACAAATCCAAGCAAGAAAATCAATTGATTCTTTCCATTTTATCAAAACTTGGTCCAGAGTATGCAGTATTCGTCTCTACATTCCACACAGTTAGATCTCCAACTGGTGCAGCTTGGAAGATGCCCTCATTGGATTCTTCTATTCATTCTTTGATGCATGAGCAAGATAAGCTCATCAAAATGGGCACACTTAAAAATTCCAAAGCACGTGCACTTACTGTGCATGCAAAAGGAAAGGCAAATTCCAAAGACCATCAGAAAGGAAAAGGGAAGAAGGATCCTGATCCAAGGGAGGACATCCCAAACCCCCTGATGGATCATCTGGCTCAAAGGAAAGGAAAGGAACGAAAGGGAAATCAATGTGCAATTATTGCCACAGTGGTTTTCATCCTGAATCTGCATGCATGAAGAAGACTATAGATCTTATGGCACAGACACTCCAACAACACAATCTTGGAGACCACATTCCTGAGAATGCTAAGAAGAAGTCTGGAGAAAAAGCACCAGATCCAAGAGGTAGCGGGCATGCTTTGATTGCTCTTCATTCTGCACCACAAGAATGGATCATCAATTCGGGAGCTTCACATCATATGGCTTCTTCAAAGGAATCATTTTCTTCTCTACATGCATACTCAGGTCCTCCCATTCTCATGGGGGATAATTTTGCAGTTGCAGCAACTGGACAAGGAAGAGTGCAATTCGAAGATGGAAGTTTTGAAAATGTCTTGCATATTCCAAGGCTTTCTGTGAATCTTCTCTCAGTGTATCAGATGACACACACAGGCAGCGGAAGCAAAGTGGAATTTACCCTAGATTCCGTGAGCATTTATGACATGCAAACCAATTTGAAGATTGCATCTGGCCAGGTAAATGATCAATCTCGTCTGTATACATTTTTTGATTTTGTTCCTCAATTAGATTCTATTTTGCTACTTATGCATGCAAATGAAGAAAGTAGGATTTGGCACAAGAGATTTGGGCACTTGAATTTTAGATATATGCAACAGCTTAGTAAGCAAGGGATGGTCAAAGGATTTCCAACCATTGAATTTTCAGATGGTGTTTGTAATGGATGTGCTCTTGGAAAGCATCCACAAGAAAAATTCGAGAAGGGGCATGCATGGAGAGCCTCTTCACCTTTGGAACTTGTACACAATGATCTCATGGGTCCATTTCCGGTGATTTCAATGAGCAAAGCGAGATATGTGTTGTCATTTATAGATGATTACACGAGATTCACTTGGGTTTACTTCTTGAAACTCAAGTCTGAAGTTTTTCAACATCTAAAGATTTTCAAAGCACATGCGGAAAATTAGTCTGGAAAACGCATCAAGATACTCCGCACAGATAACAGGACGGAATATGTCAACAAAGATATCAAGAATCTTTGTGATGAAGCAGGCATACAGTTGCAACATATAGTTCCTTACACTCCACAGCAAAATGGCGTGGCTGAAAGGAAAAATCAATCTTTGAAAGAGATGGCTAATTTCATGTTGCATGCAAGATCTCTTTCGTCGAAATTGTGGGCCGAAGCTATTAATTGTGCCTCATACATCCAGAACAGATCTCCTCATAAATCTGTTACTGGAAAAACACCTTTTGAGGCTTGGATTGGCATGCAACCTGAAGTTAGTCATTTCCGCATTTTGGGATCTCGAGTATGGGCCCACATTCCTCCAGATAAGAGAAAGGCTTTGGAGCCTCAAAGAAAAGCATGCATGTTTGTTGGATATTCTGATGAAGTCAAAGGGTATAGATTGCTTGATATCCACACTGAAGAGCTCTTTATTGAAAGGAGTGTAAAGTTTGACAAAGATATTTCGCATGCACCAGTAGATGAACTTGTTACCAAGTTTCCATCACCACTCATTGATGAGTATGTAGATGAAACTTCAGACCAGCATTCTGATGACAATGAGTCTCTTCCTGTGACCCCTGTTAGACCACCAGTTGTTGAACATCGAGATCATACTTCTACACGTAGTTCGGAAGATTCTCGACCACCTTCAACAAAAAAATGGTGCAGCATGAGTGATATCCTTGATGATCCTGCCTCTATCCCTCTGTTTGAGGAAGATCCGCAAGCTCTCTTAGCTATGGAGCCATCCATGCCCATGCATGCTTATATGATGCATGGATCTGATCCACAAACTTATGCAGAAGCGAATGGGCATCCTGAATGGAAAGCCGCCATGGATGAGGAATATAACTCTCCCATTGAGAACCAGACTTGGGATTTGGTTCCGCTACCTTCAAATCGCAAACTTGTGAGATGCAAGTGGGTTTACTGGACCAAGAAAGCATCAAATGGCCAAGTTAGTCGATATAAGGCATAATTAGTAGCAAAAGTTTTTCAGCAAGTACATGGTGTTGACTATGATGAGACTTTTTCTCCAGTGGCAAAAATGGATTCCATTCGGTTAGCTGTCTCCATTGCAGCAGCAAGAGCATGGGAGGTGCATCATATGGATGTGAAGAATGCCTTTCTTCATGGTGATCTCGAGGAGGAAATCTACATGGAGCAGCCACCGGGATACATGCAAAATTCATCTCTGGTATGCAAACTAAAGAAGTCTCTCTATGGCCTCAAGCAAGCACCTAGAGCATGGTATGCGAAGATGGATTCTTATTTGTTATCTGAAAATTTTGTACGCTGCAAATCTGATTCCAATGTTTATTTTCTGAAGAAAATTGACTCCTTGTTGATCATAGTACTCTATGTAGATGATCTTTTGATAACGGGTAGTTCAGCTTCTGTCATTACTAACATCAAAACTGCATTGCATAAGCGGTTTTGTATGACCGACATGGGCTTGCTAAATTTCTTCCTTGGACTAGAGATCCATCAGCGTGATTCTGGCATTACCATTTCTCAACTAAAATATGCCAGAGATCCTTTGGCACGATTTCACATGAGTGACTGCAAGCCAGCAACCACACCTTCCTTATCAAGGATAAAGCTTGAGAATGGCAAAGACACACCATTGGTTGATTGCACATTGTATCGCCAGCTTGTGGGAAGTCTTCTTTATCTCACTCACTCCCGTCCTGATCTCTCCTATGTTGTCGGAGCAGTTTCGAGATACATGCAGGAGCCACATGAGTTACACTGGAACGCTGCAAAGCGCATCCTTCGATATGTCCAGGGGACAATCGCCTATGGGATTCATTATGCAACCAATTGTTCTTTGAATCTCATCGGGTTCACAGATTCAGACTGCGCTGGTGACACCATTGATCGCAAGTCTACTTCCGGTTATGTACTTAGTTTGGGATCTGGCCCAATTTGTTGGTCAAGTAAGAAGCAGGCTGCCATTGCTTTATCATCAACAGAAGCCGAGTATAGAGGAGCAGTCAATGCCACTATTCAGGCAATTTGGCTACAGTATTTCCTATCTGAGCTTGGGATTAGTGTCCATCATCCAACTGTCATCTAGTGCGATAATTAAAGTACACTAAAGTTTTGCAGAGATCCAATGCAACGGCAGCGTACCAAACACATCGAGATCCACATGCACTTCATTAGAGAACTCATTCATGATGGGATCATCGATCTTCAGCACTATCCTAGTTCCAAGCAGATTGCTGACATCTTCACCAAGACTTTCACTGAGCAGAAGTTTCGATTCCTGCGAGATCGTCTCGGGGGTGAAGGACACGACTGCCTAGCAGTTGTCTTTTCTCTACTTTTGCATTATCTTTTGAGGGGGGGTTTTCTTCCCACTGGGTTTTCCCTCTTTCCTACTTTTTTATGAATTGTATATGGGTACCTAAAATGGCCGTGTTGCCGGGACTCATTCATTTTGCATCACACTCACCTAAGTTATGCTTAAGGGGGGTGTTGGTGTACATGCACTTAGACTAGCTGTGTTGGTGTACATGCACCTAGATTAGCTCCAGTTAACTTATTGCTTGCATGTGGCACATGTACACATTAACATAAGATAAAACACACTTAGCTTTAGTTAGTGTTAGTTATTGCATGTACAACTAAGCTTAAATTAGTTGTTTTTATGTATTTATTCTAAAACTAATATTGTAGAATTGATTTTTCATTCTTTTCTCAATTCTTACTCGCTTCCTTCCTTCTCTTGCAAGCTTGTTTATTGTTTTGCAGATCTAGATCTGTGTATCTCAAAATCTTACAAAATTACATCCTGAATATGAACTATATCTTTCTCTCTCGAAGAAATTGAGTTGTTAAGTCCATCATTCTCCATGGTTCGCCATCAATGTGTGCTTAGAATGTGCCTCGGTTGTTCCTTTTCTTTGTCAAAACTTGTCACGGAGAGATGTTTACCGTTTATAATTACTATTTTAAAGATTAATAAGTTGAACTGTTACACAAATCAAGATTGGGTTGACGTTTAAAATAGTGAGACCCAAGGGTGGAAGAACTCGATGGTGCAAAAGAGTTCAATGTGATAACCAGGGGATTCAAATTTCTAATGATTCTTTACATAATCTTTATACAATTTTTTTGATTTATAAGGTGAAATAATTTTATATTAAAAAAATTTGGCCACTGAAAAACATGGAAAATTAACCCACTTGCGAATATTAGCCCCCAAAATTTTCCATGGCTTCAAGCTTACATCTTCAATATTTTTTTTTCATAAAATTACTATTATATAGTATGTACAAATTAATTTTTTCCTTTTTGTGAATTTTGAGTTTAGTAAAGTGATTATTATTTGATTGAGTAGGAGTATGAGGGATGAGAGTAGTAGAGACTTTGAATCAAGGGATTTGAAAAGCGATAGTGAAAGAGTAATCTTCATAAGTGAATAATGCAATTCTAGGGAAAGGGTAGGAGCATGTGATGTTGTCTCAGAAAATTTAGACAATTGAATCTGAAATAAAACTACCTAAAGTAACACAAAATGAAATTGAAGTAGTGTTGGATATGAAGGTGGTCAAAAAAAACTAGAAATAGAGAATATTTATAGTATTTGGTCAAGTGGAAGAATAAGCCAACTAAAAATTCAGCATGGATGACAACAACATAGATAACTAAATATGGTAAAAATCTCAAAGATCACATAGCACATAGCCCATGAACAAATTCTTAATTCCTTGAGAGTCTAACATCTATTTCAATCAATTCACTAGTTGACCTCAAAAAAGCACTTAAGGATTTGATTTATTTAAAGGTTTTGATAAATATACCCTCTTGCCATTTAATAAGATAAATAAGTTTATTTTAATATAATTGTTAGGAAAATTAATTTGTTAAGATAATTTTAAATTGAGAGGATTCGAATGAAAATCTGTTAGGCCAAATTATTCAAAATTATTCAATTTTTTTATATTATCTTGTGATGTGATGGCATGGTTGTGTGCCAAAGTATGCCTAAGAGATTGGTCGATCAATGCTTCATATGAAAATGCAACATAAATTAGCGGTTTCAACCAAGTGCGATGAGATGGAACATATTGGTATGTTGGCATGGTCATGCAATGAGGTGTGGTGAATCAACATGATGCTGCATAGTGCGATGAGTGTGCAGGATGAAAGAGTCTTGTTGAGCTGCAAAGTAGAAAAAATAAAAAATAGTAGAAAGGGGGAGAATGATACCGTGATGTGTGCCATAGAGAAGTGAATATAAATATTCTGTATTGTTTTTAAAAATGAGCTTGGTTTCTGTATATTTATTTTTATTTTTCCATAAATTGATTGTAGTATATCTGTATGCTATTGTGTAATTTAGTGTTTTTTCAGCCTTACCATGAGTTTTTTTTCTTTTTTATTACAAATAACAAAACCATAAAACCTCAATTCACTACAATAAATATGCTACTTCACGTTTATTTATGCTATGGGAGATAAAAACATTCGATCTGGTAATGAAAAGGGGTCTTCCTTGGTTTCCCAAAACTCGGAAAATTCAGTTTTGGCATATCTGAATTCTCAGTTACCAAGTATCCTGACCTCCCAAAATGGCAGCAGTTCAGGGTTCGATCTGCAAGGTTTCATATTGGATTCAGGGTTTCCTATCGGATTAGACTTAATCTTTGGTCAAAGACGTGTTTTGGAGAAATCCCCAATATCCCGATATCCTAGGGAAGAGACCTCAATTCATAGCAATATGAATTTGTTACAAACTCATGTTGGCCATTTTGTGATGTGTTCCATAGGTATGGTTAAGTTCCGAAAGCCAATGATGTGACTTGATATGGTTAAAAAAAAAGTATGGTCACTTGATATTTTGTTTATTCCTAGATAGAATGGTACTAGCGAAAATTGTGACTGTATTGATTTCCAACATCTCGATGGATAGACATTTCAATATGTCCCCTAACAAAGCATGCAGAATGAGTTTCTGCGACTCTTTGGAAATATTGGCCGCAAAGTAGAAAAAATAAAAAATAAAAAAAAAAATAAAAAAATATATAGTAGAAAGGGGGAGAATGTTACGGTGATGTGTGCTATAGAGAAGTGACTGTGAATATTCCATATTTTCTTTAGAAATGAGGTTGGCTTTTGTATATTTATTTTTCCATAAATTAATTGTAGTATATCTGCATGCTATTGTGTAATTTAGTGTTTTCTCACCATAAGTTTTCTTTCCTTTTTTTATTACAAATATCAAAACCATAAAACCTCAATTCACTGGTATAGATTTGCTACTTCACATTTATTTATGCTATGGGAGATAAACATATACGATCTGGTAATGAAAAAGGGTTTTCCTTGGTTTCCCAAATCTCGGAAAATTCAGTTTTGGCATATCTGAATTCTCAATTACCAAGTGTCTTTCCTCCCAACTGGTTAGATCTGGCAGGTTTCATATTGGATTCAGGGTTTCGTATTGGATTAGACTTAATCTTTGGTCAAAGACGTGTTTTGGAGAAATCCCCAGTATCCCGATATCATGGGGAAGAGACTTCAATTCATAGCAATATGAAATTGTTCGTTTACCGACACAAACTCAGGTTGACCATTTTGTCATGTGTTCCATAGGTATGGTGAAGTTCCGAAAACCAATGATGTGATTTGATATGGTTAAAAATGTACAAGGAAAATTGTGACTTTCATTGATTTCCAACATCTCGATGGATCGAGATTTCAATGTCCCATAACAAAGCATGCAGAATGGGTTTCTGCGACTATTTGGAAATATTGGCACTCACCATGAGCATGTGCTAAAGAGCAACATACTTACGAGATGCCGAGTCTAAGAGAGAGAGCCAATGAACACGACAAATGATAAGATGTCAGTTACTTCAAGATTCACTTTATATCTGTCATATATGTGAATAAAGTATTCATTTACACATTCACTTCATATCTGTCATATATGTGAATATAGTATTCATTTACACATGTATATTCCCTGTCTTCGAGTAACCTTAGAATACCACTACGACGTCATGCTCAATTTGATTGTGTGTAAATAATGTTTCATATATATAAAATTTTATTTGCCATGTTTTCCTCGATTTCTTTGTGCAGTGTTTACCTTCACTGGTACGCATTATCGACAAGCAACTGTGAGTTGAAGTTAACTGTGTTGTAACATGACTACCCATGCCCTCAAATCACATGGCGTTACTTTAAGAGTACATTTTATAAATCTGCTCTGTGCTCACATTTCTACGTCATCAAAATTTTGATCAGTCATTACATCGTCATCATATATGTCATGCCACATAATCCATAACAGTATGACTAGTTTTCGTTGATATTCTTAATGTTTCGATCAGTGGTAATGTTTCATTATATCGTCATCATATATGTCATGCCACTTAATCATTATTATTCTCTTTTAGCCATGGAAGTAGGGTTAGGTTTCATTGATATTATGAATGTTCAATCGTTTGTAGTTGGAATTATCGTTTGTGGATTCTATGAATCAAGAAAATGAGGAATGACGAGAAATTTATGACCACGATTGCGTTATGCACGATATAGACGTCCTGTTTACTTAAATCAGAATTGATATCTCAGGTTTGCTGTTATGTGTGAGTTACAGATTTTGAAAATGTATAGTAGCAAAGTTAATACGCTCATTTCAATATATTTTGGAATTTACAGTTGATTTTTTAAATAGTTAAAATAAAATTAACCTTAAACGTTTAAAAAAAACTAAAGTATTTTTAAGATATCGTTCATTTGAATTTTTTATCTTCCCGTTCATAAGAATCTATCCATCCATGCTTCTTTGCATTCTCATATACTCTATTACTTTGGTGGTCATTCAACTGGTATTCTCACATTTATGGTATGGATGAGCTTCGTGGCAAAGGATGCCATGAGATTGATAAAAAGACATGAATTTATTTTAAAAATCATTTGTTTTTAAATAAAAATTCACG
>APFE030635528.1:132585-144671 GCA_000404065.3 Pinus taeda
TCTGGCATTACCATTTCTCAACCAAAATATGCCAGAGATCTTTTGGCACGATTTCACATGAGTGACTGCAAGCCAGCAACCACACCTTTCTTATCAGGGATAAAGCTTGAGAATGGCAAAGACACACCATTGGTTGATTGCACATTGTATCGCCAGCTTGTGGGAAGTCTTCTTTATCTCACTCACTCCTGTCCTGATCTCTCCTATGCTGTTGGAGAAGTTTCCAGATACATGCAGGAGCCACATGAGTTATATTGGAATGCTGCAAAGCGCATCCTTCGATATGTCCAGGGGACAATCACCTATGGGATTCATTATGCAGCCAATTGTTCTTTGAATCTCATCGGGTTCACATATTCAGACTGGGCTGGCGACACCATTGATCGCAAGTCTACTTCCGGTTATGTACTTAGTTTGGGATCCGGCCCAATTTGTTGGTCAAGTAAGAAGCAAGCTTCCATTGCTTTATCATCAGCAGAGGCCGAGTATAGAGGAGTAGTCAATGCCACTATTCAGGCAATTTGGCTACAACATTTCCTATCTGAGCTTGGAATTAGTGTCCATCATCCAACTGTCATCTGGTGCGATAATCAAAGTACGCTAAAGTTTTGCAGAGATCCAGTGCAGCGACAACGTACCAAACACATCGAGATCCACATGCACTTCATTAGAGAACTCATTCATGATGGGATCATCGATCTTTAGTACTATCCTAGTTCCGAGCATATTGCTGACATCTTCACCAAGACTTTCACTGAGCAGAAGTTTCGATTCCTGCGAGATCGTCTCGGGGTGAAGGACACGACTGCCTAGTAGTTGTCTTTTCTCTACTTTTGCATTATATTTTGAGGGGGGTTTTCTTCCCACTGGGTTTTCCCTCTTTCCTACTTTTTTATGCATTGTATATGGGTACCTAAAATGGTCGTGTTGCCGGGACTCATTCATTTTGCATCACACTCACCTAAGTTATGCTTAAGAGGGGGTGTTGGTGTACATGCACTTAGACTAGCTGTGTTGGTGTACATGCACCTAGATTAGCTCCATTTAACTTATTGCTTGCATGTGGCACATGTACACACTAACATAAGATAAAGCACACTTAGCTTTAGTTATTGCATGTACAACTAAGCTTAACTTAGTTGATGTTATGTAATTATTCTAAAACTAATATTGTAGAATCAATTTTTCATTCTTTTCTCAATTCTTGCTCGCTTCCTTCCTTCTCTTGCCAGCTTGTTTATTGTTTTGCAGATCTAGATCTGTGTATCTCAAAAATCTTACAGCCTTAATTAAAGGGTTGGCTATGCAGATAAATGTTTGCTATGCCGCTCGTCATCTCTACAGACTACAACTATGCACTCATCCTATGGGTTGACCATAAGCATGCATTGGTTCTCACAACTATGGCATCTTGGGATTGAACTTCACTTCGCCATAGATACTCATCCTATGACTGCCTTTCCATGGATTCTCTGGGGTGCAACACAACTTGTCCACCTACAATTGTTCATTCAGATAACACAAAGGATCTCCTACATTCTTTCGATTCGCCAAAGGTAGTGAGTTCCTGGTCTCTGAGGGGAAACCGGAGTCTAGAAACTCTGGAATGGGAAGCTACCTTTAAGAGATTTACACAGAATAATGTTAAAATAAGATAATTACTCCTGCATGAGGACGTTAGATGAATAACGATTCTATAATGCAGAATAAACACTTAAAAAGAATTGAAAACTTTAATGCCCAATAAATCATACCTCCAGTCATTGATGCTTGCTCTTAGTCTGTCACTATTTCTCCCGTTTTGGCACTGGGTACACCTTCAACCTTTGCTCATGGAGTTTAACAAATATTTCTTTCACCAAGACTCTTGAAACTAAATATCTCTTCGCATTTATTTTGCTGCGAATTTCTTCGTGCGCTAGCAGAACATTGTAAATAATCTAAAGATATCTTCACTAAGACACTTAAACTAAATATTTTATTCTTATATTTTATTTTTTGTGAGTTTCAAAGTGCCAACAGAAAAATGCAAATAAAATGTGGAAGCAGATGCAAATCACCAATAGAATTCATTACCGCGCTTCAAACACAAAAATGAAGGATCGATGGTCACTGAAACTGAAACAGTGCGTAAGTTGTTACAAGCCTCAACATTAAGAAATAGAAGGGGCTTCGGAAATAGAAGGCACGCACCAAAATTACACCACAATAGAAAAGAGAATAGAGAGACGAGAACGCAGTGCGAGAAGGGGGGTTAATAAGAATAATGATATGAACAATATTTTACTGCCTTCACAATTACAAAATTCACCCAAAATCTCTCATCTGTGTCGCACTTCCAAGCTCTGCTCACTCTAACTTGCTGGTGTAAAGCTGAAGGGGATTGAATTAGTGAGCTTGGGGACCAAATAGAAATATATATAGCCAAGCTTCCATCAAGCTTCTGTTGGCTATGTGTTAAGTGTTACACAGATCATGGTAGAGGACTGCAGAGGGAGTAATGGACCACTCTAGAAGCTCCCAACAAGAAATTAATTAATTGCAGTTGATTTCCGTAATTTTAGGAAATGATTGCAGTTGGTTTCCCAAATTCAAGGAAATGACTGGCAGTTTGTTTCCAAATTATCAACGGCAGTTGGGGAAACGTAAAGGGAGCTTAACATTCTCCCACTTGGCCCATACTTCCAATCTTAATGTCTCATCTTAAAACCCATTGATAATCTGTATTAAGTAATAGATACATGAATCATGGTGATAAGTCCTCTAATGACGAGTATTATCTTCCATGTATTGCTATGTATTTATTCTTATTATAATTTATGTGGAAACAATTTCTTAATGAATAAACCTTATGTTTATTCTTGGTCCTACATGGATGAATTCTCTCAAATCAAATTAAGGTGCACATAAATATGAGGAAAACATCACAATAATTAAAAATTTCATTAAAATAACATTGTCTATGCAATGAGAAACTACATAATGGAACCAAGTCCCATATTCATTACATGATCCTTGAATTTAAACAGTGGCATACCCTTAGTCAAAGAATCAACGATCATCAACTCAGTGCTGACGTGCTCAATGACCACTTTATTTTCTTTAACATGTTCCCTTATAGCTAAATACTTAATGTCGATGTGTTTATTTTGACTCCCACTTTTGTTGTTTTTAGCCATAAAAACAACAGTTGAATTGTCGCAATACATTCTCAATGGCTTAAAGATAGAATCCATAATTCTAAGCCCAGAAATGAAACTCTTAAGCCATACACCATGTAAAGTAGCCTCAAAACAGTAGACGAACTCGGCTTCCATAGTGGAAGTGGCAATCAAGGTCTGCTTGGCACTCCTCCATGATACAGTTCCACCGGTCATCATAAAAATGTATCCTGATGTTGATTTGCGTGAATCAACACATCCGACAAAGTCAGAATCTGAGTAGCCAATTACTTCTAAATTGTCCGTCCATCTATACATAAGCATGTAGTTTTTAGTTCCTTGAAGGTATCTCATTACTTTCTTTGTAGCTCTCCACTGGTCTAAACCTGGATCACTCTAATATCATACCAACATTCCCACAACAAATGCAATGTCAGGTCTTGTGCAGACCTGAGCATACATTAGGCTTCCGACAGCATAAGCATATGGAATGTTCTTCATTTTTTCCCTTTCAAAGTCATTCTTCGGGCATTGGTTCAAATTGAACTTATCACCCTTCACAATGGGAGCTACACTTGGTGAACAATCCTTCATCCAAAATCTCTCTAAAATTTTATTAATATAGGTTTGCTGAGACAGACCCGAGATGCCTCGAAATTTGTCTCTATGGATCTTAATGCCAATGACATAAGATGCCTCACCCATATCCTTCATATCGAAATTTTTAGAGAGGAATTGTTTCACCTCATGCAACAAACCCTTATCATCGGTTGCTAGCAAAATGTCATCCACATATAAAACGAGAAAACAAATTTTACTCCCACTGACTTTCAGGTATATACATTTATCCACAATGTCTTCTACAAAACCAAATGAAGAAGTTACATTATGGAATTTCAAATACCATTGGCGGGATGCTTGTTTTAAACCGTATAAGGATTTCTTGAGCTTGCAAACCAATTGCTCACCATCACTAGAGGGGAATCCTTTAGGTTGTTTCATGTAAACCTCCTCCTCTAGATCTCCATTGAGAAATGCCATTTTCACATCCATTTGTTGCAACTCCAAGTCAAAATGGGCTACTAATGCCATAATAACGCGCAATGAATATTTCTTAGATACAGGAGAGAAAGTCTCCGTGTAGTCGATTCCTTCATTCTAAGTGAATCCCTTAGCAATAAGTCTTGCCTTGTATTTCTCAATGTTGCCCAATGAGTCTTTCTTTGTCTTAAAGACCCATTTACATCCAATGGCTTTTGCACCATTAGGCAACTCAAGATCCCAGACTTTGTTACTCTTTATAGAATTCACCTCTTCCTTCATGGCATCGTACCATAATTCTGATTCTTTGCAACTCATGGCTTGTGAAAAAGACTCGGGATCATTTTTGGCTCCAATGTTTTAGTCAGATTCTTGCAGATACACAACATAATCATCAGGAATTGCTGATTTCTTTGGTCTAGTAGATATTCTTAATGTTGTATCATCATCTTCCTGAGAAGTATGTGGTTCAACTCGTTGTTCAAAAGTTCTTGGCAACTCTTGAACTACTTGATCTATTGGAATGTTGTCAGCAGCTTATGGAACTTCAACAATTGGTTGTTCAACACCAGTTTGTACTTGAGGGGTGCTAGGAACAATAATCAATCTATCACTTGAGGTGGAAGGTTGAGATTCTGAATGATCCTTCTCAGAAACTATGTTCCTAGTTTGATCGCTCTCACTGATCAAGTCATTTTCAAGAAACTTTACATTTCTTTATTCCACAATCCTAGTGCCGTGAGATGGACAATAAAATCTGTAACCTTTAGACCTTTCAGCATATCCAATGAAATACCCACTAATGGTCCTTGGGTGCAGCTTCTTCTCTTGTGGATTATATATTCTCACTTCAAACGGGCATCCCCAAATGCGCATATGTCGCAAACTCAGTTTCCAACCTTTCCATAATTCAAACAGTGTTTTAGGAACAACCTTGGTTGGAACCCTGTTTAATATATACAATGCCATCTTAGGTGTTTCAGTCCACAAGGATTTAGGAAGATTGGAGCTGCTAAGCATACTTCACACCATGTCTAATAATGTTCAGTTTCTTCTTTCTGCTACACCATTCTGGTTGGGTGAACAAAGCATGGTGTATTGGGCAACAATCCCATGCTTTTGAAGAAATTTTGCGAATGCCCCAGGTGCTTGTCCATCTTCTGTGTATCTAACATAATATTCTCCACCTCTATCTGACCTCATGATCTTAATTTGCTTGCCGCATTGTTTCTATACTTCAGCCTTAAAGATCTTAAAGGCATCTAATGCTTTGTTCTTTTTATGAAGCATGTAGAGATACATATATCGTGAGTAATCATCTATAAAAGAGATGTAGTATCTCTGACCATGTGAGTCCATGTCTGGACTACATATATCAGTATGTATGATCTCTAATATGTTTGAACTCCTATTTGCACCTTTCTTTTACTTGTTGGTCTGCTTTCCCTTTATGCAGTCCACACAAGTCTCAAAATCAGTAAAATCCAGAGTATTAAGTACCCCTTCATTTACCAATATTTTAATTCTTTCTATGGAGATATGTCCTAGTCTCCGGTGCCATAATTTATAGGAATCTCCATTAATAACACATATTTTAGTGCCAGTGTGAACATGTATTGAATCATAAGTGACATTGTTTTGTAAATTAATGCAGTATAGACCATTAGACAAAATACCATTCCCAACACAAATTTATAAAATAAACTGAAGGATGTTTCTGAAAATTTAAAAGAATATCCAAAAGGTAGCCTTGAAACTGAAATCAAGTTTCTAGAAAAACATGGAACATAAAAGGTATTTTCTAATTGTAAAACAAATCCACTACTTAAAGTTAAATAGCATGTTCCTATAGCTTCCACATGCGAGCCCATCGTGTTTCCTGATAAGATGCTTTGCTCACTTCCCACTGGCTTCCATTGGTTTTGTAAACCTTGCAAGGAATTCGAAATGTGAATTGTTGATCCAGAATCAATCCACAAGGTGTTAATATTGACATTAACCATATTAGATTCATAACAAACAAACGAGATTGGATTACCTTTGTCCACAAGCCATTTTTGAAATTTGGCACATTCCTTCTTCATGTGTCCCTTCTTTTTACAGAAGAAACACTTGGAATCCTTCTTGATATTGGCTTGGGGAGGTACTTTACTTTTCCCTTTCTTATTGGCTTGAGATTTTCCCTTTCCATGCATTGCCAACATTACACTTTCTCCCAGTTCCATCACTAGTCTCTCTTCCTCTTGAACACACATGGTCATGAATTCATTAATTGACCATTTATCCTTATGTGTGTTGTATGAGATTTTGAAGGGTCCGTATTGGTGTGAAAGGGTGTTCAGGATGTAGTGCACTAGGAAAGACTTTGATATTTCAACCTCGAGTTTCTTCAATTGCCACAGTGTCCCTCATTTGCATGATGTGCTCGTGTACACCTTTCACACTGGTGAGCCTTAGGGATGAGAACTTCATGATTAGGGTGCTTGCTAGTGCCTTGTCTGAAGTGATGAATTGATCTTCAATGTCTTTCAACAAGTCTCGGACCTTTTCCTGCTGATCAACAGAACCATGAATACCAGCTGAAATTTTAGTCTTAATGAACATCATGCTTAGGTGATTAGATCACTCCCATGATGTCTATTGCAGTGCTGGTATTAGTGAGTGCCGGTGGTTCATATTTCCTAATAGCATAGTCTATGTCCATCCACCCCAAATTAAGGAGAACTCTCTCCTTCTAGACCTTATAGTTATCTCCCTTAAGTTCAGGGATATCACAACGAATTTCAGAGAAATTTGCAGGTTATACAACTGCATAAAATTAAAGATCACATGCTTATGTTAAATTTGAGGCCTAAATAGCATTTCATGCTTTACCAATGTAAATCATGCTTAAAATTGAATCTAATGACATAAAAATTGTCTGTGCAACAAATTTTCAATTCAAGTAGATTCAATTATTCTTTGTGATAGAATTTATCAAATTATTCACTTAATTCATAATCCTAAAGGGTATATTATGATTATAATTTGATATAAATTCTATCTTAGATTTGAACTTTATGATAAAACTATTAATTCATAATTCCTGTGGGTAAGTTATGAATAATTTGATATTTTATCCTAATTAATTATATAAATATAATAAAAATTTGTGGAGATAAAATTTATTATATTTAATTATAATATAATATTACAATTAATGTCTAAATATTCTTTATGTGATCCTAATCAATCATAATATATAATATTATTTAATTAGAGATGTTGTGGCTATTCTCTAATCAATTAAAAATTATATGGATCACTAGACATTATTTCTTTTATGCAAAAAAAACTAGCTTGATATGAGAATAATGATAATTTGCATAAATAAAACTATAATATTCATGCATAACATGCAACGATGGGTCTCGTATACTTATCCAAAATAGCATGTTTTAATTAGAGCAAAAATAATCAATTCATGCAAATTAAATATGAGCATAGTTATAAATTTGCACAATAATTATACAGATTGCATATAATTAAACCAAATAAATATTATAAACATAAAAATTGAGCAAAAATTAGACATATTTTCAAATAAATGCCTTAATTTAGAAAATCCTCTAAATATGGCATTGAGCCAAACAAAGCATGTCTCTAAACATCAAGGCAGAGATAAAAAATGCTCTGATACCAAATGTTAGATGAATAACGATTCTATAATGCGGAATAAACACTTAAAAAGAATCGAAAACTTTAATGCCCAATAAATCATACCTCCAGCCATTGATGCTTGCTCTCAATCTGTCATTGTTTCTCCCATTTTGGCACTGGGTACACCTTCAACCTTTGCTCATGGAGTTTAACAAATATTTCTTTCACCGAGACTCTTAAAACTAAATATCTCTTCACATTTATTTTTCTGCAAATTTCTCCGTGCGCTAGAAGAACATTGTAAATAATCTAAAGATATCTTCACTAAGACACTTAAACTAAATATTTTATTCTTATATTTTATTTTCTGCGAGTTTCAAAGTGCCATCAGAAAACTGAAAATAAAATGCGGAAGCAGACGCAAATCACCAATAGAATTCATTATCGCGCTTCAAACGCAAAAATAAAGGATCGGTGGTCATTGAAACTGAAACAACGCGTAACTTGCTACAAGCCTCAACTTTAAGAAATAGAAGGGGCTTCGGAAATAGAAGGAGCACACCAAAATTACACCACAACAGAAAAGACAATAGAGAGAAGAGAATGCAATGCGAGAAGGGGGGTCAATGAAAATAATGAAATGAATAGTATTTTACTGCCTTCACAATTACAAAATTCACCCAAAATCTCTCATTCATGTGGCACTTCCAAGCTCTGCTCACTCTAACTTGATGGTGTAAAGTTGAATGGGATTGAGTTAGTGAGCTTGGGGATCAAACATAATTATATATAGCCAAGCTTCCATCAAGCTTCTGTTGGCTATGTGTCAAGTGTTCCACAGATCATGGTAGAGGACTGCAGAGGGAGTAATGGACCACTCCAGAAGCTCCCAACAAGAAATTAATTAATTACAGTTGATTTCCGTAATTTTAGGAAATGACTGCAGTTGGTTTCCCAAATTGAAGGAAATGACTGGCAGTTTGTTTCCGAATTATCGGCGGCAGTTGGGGAAACATAAAGGGAGCTTAACAGAGGAGTTAGATAAAAATAGAGAGTTAATTAACTGAGTGATTGCATGATTGAGTGTTTGAGTGTTGAGTCAAGTGTAGACTACTTTGAGTGTGAGATTGCATGTAGTTGCATGTCAAGATATTTCAGGCGGTTCATTGTAATTATTATGTTTTGTGTGATCAATAGAAGAGTAGTTGCTCGTGTTTTATGTGTGAATTGTGTTTTGTCTCCTCTCCCTTTTCCAACAAATTGATATCAGAGCAAAGTTTAAGATCGAGAGATTCTATAGCCGCAGCTGTTGCGAACACCGTCGTCTGGAAAATTGATTGGTCAACGAGCGAGCAAGCCACAGTTTCACGGAAAAATTAGGGTGTGCTACAACTCAATACAGAGTCAACGTGTTTGAAAGTCGAAAGTGTTTGAAACTGGAAAGGCTTTAAAAGTCACGTGATCTTTTAACCCTAAGTGGGTACGATTTTGTTACGTGGTTTTATCATACGGTTTCTTTTGAAGTGATTATAAAGAGGAAAGGCTTTAAAAGTCACGTGATCTTTTAAACCTAAGTGGGTACGATTTTGTTACGTGGTTTTATTCATACGATTCTTTGAATTTTTAAAGAGTGATTTTTTTTTTAAGAATTTTATATATAAATTTTTCTATATTAAAAAATATAAAGGTTTATTTATAAAGGAAATTTTTGAAGATAGAAGATTTTTTTTCAAAATAAGCTTTGCAAAGTTATTAAGGCATTTTTATTATTATTTATTTTATTTTATTTATTTATTTTTTCTTCAGTTTTTTAAAAAGAGAAATTTTTGGAAAAAGATGGCTTCCTCAAATTTACAAGCCTAGTTCTTACTGTTTACAAGGAAAGATTATGTTGTGTGGGCAATTTAGATGGCGACCACGTTGCAGGCACATGATGTTTGGGATTATGTGAAGTTAGGGATTTCAGAACCTATGAATGAAGAAGAAGAACACGCCCTCACTAATGCAGAGAGGGAACAATGGAATAGAGACAAGAAGAAGAATGCACATGCATTGCAGCTTATTCAACAGGTAGTGGACCTAGCAATGTTACAGAAGATTATAACCACGTCTTCAGCAAAAGTAGCATGGGATACTTTGGCGACAAACTATAAAGATATGGCTAAAGTCAATATTATTAAGTTGTAGAATACTACGAGAGATTTTGAAAGTCTACAGATGAAGGAGACAGAGAACATCAATTCTTTCATGAATCGGGTCATAACTGTTTAGGAGAGATTTTGAAAGTCTACAGATGAAGGAGACAGAGAACATCAATTCTTTCATGAATCGGGTCATAACTGTTGTAAATTAGTTAAAGATTTATGGTGAAGATATAAAAGATCAAAGAGTGGTTGAGAAGGTCCTCTGATCTTTGTCTACCAAATTTGATGTTGTGGTAGCAGCCATAGAAGAAGCCAAGGATTTGGCATCATTGATAGTTGATGAGCTTATGGGATCACTTCTATCACATGAGGCAAGGATAGATAGAAATAAGGATTCCACTTTAGAGACCGCTTTCAAAAGTTAGGTTTCTATTTCAAGAGATAGAGGTCGAGGCAGAAGTAGAACGAGAGGCAGAGGATGAAGCGAAAGATATGGTGTTCAGAGAGATGTCCGAGAAGATCATGAACATGCAAATGGAAGAAACTACAAAATATTCAACAATAATCAAAGAGTTGACAAGTCAAAGGTGAGATGTATTACTGCATTAAATTTGGTCATTATACTCGTGATTGCAGGAAGAAAATAGCTGATCAAGGGAACCAGAGAGCTAATGTCACTACAGAGAGTACTAACTCCATGTTCCTAGCCTGCCATAGCATGCATGAACCTTCTGCTAGGGTGTGGTTGTTAGACAGTGGTTGCAGTAACCACATGACAGGCAACAAGGATTTGGTTGCAAATTTCAATCAATCTGTGAAAACAGAGGTAAAGTTAGGGACTGACAAGACTATGGAAGTAGATGGCAAAGGAGTGGTCAATATTTTGACCAAGTAGGGGGAGCCGAAGACAATCTTAGAGGTATATTATGTTCCTAGTCTCAAACATAATTTGTTAAGTGTTGATCAATTGACACAGAAAGGATACATAGTTATCTCTCAAGGTCAAGAAGTTGTTATATATGACAAGCCCCCAAGCATGCAACTGATCGCAAAGGTGCAGATGACGAGGAACATACTCTTTCCTCTCATTTTGAATTACAGTGGTCAGGTGAGCTCTTTTACAGTTGCATGTTCTGATGATTATTGGTTATGGCACTTTTGATTTGGACACTTGCACTTTTTTGGTTTAAGATTGTTGCAGCAGAAACATATGGTCAGAGGATTACCTCCCATCAAAGAGCCTGCTAGTACTTGTGAGTGTTGCATCTTGGGAAAACAACACCGTGAAATTTTTCCAAAGGAAGTTGCATACAAAGCAAAGAAACCTCTTGAGCTAGTGCATACAGACTTGTGTGGACCTATGAGGACACAGTTGATTGGTGGAAGTTGCTACTTCCTCACTTTCATTGATGACTACAACAGAAAGACTTGGGTTTACTTTTTGAAGCAGAAGTCTGAAACTTTTGCAAAGTTCAAAGAATTCAAAACCTTACCAGAGAACCAAAGTGATCAACAGATCAAGGTATTGAGGTCAGATCGTAGTGGAGAATATCACTCAAAGACATTCCATGATCACTACAAACAACATGGGATCAAAAGACAATTTACAACTAGGTACACGCTGCAACAGAATGGTGTAGCTGATCCGAACTTAAACAGGAACACAAAAAAATACAGAGATAACCATATACACAAAGATGCAGCGGAAATAATACTTCATTTCATTAATGGAAAATACCGAAATATGCTTACAACCAGAAATGGAAATAAACCAGCTAGGGCGATGGTAGCTTATCTCTGAGAAGAGATGTGCGGCTACATGCCTCTGAACTGTTCCGAAAACTTGTGTTACAATGAGGCTCGAAGGCCTATTTATTATTGAGAAACAATGGAAAACCCTTCACAGTCCAAAACCGACCCTTAGAAGATGAAACGCCAAATTGTGGGCCCCGTTTTGGGTAAATTGGTACATCAATTTCCCGGGGTCGTAACTTTGGCATACGATCTCCGTTTGACGCGTATGATAGCTCGTTAGAAAGATCTATCCGAGAACTACCACTTGGGAAGGGAAACATGGGTTGCCCCCAGATTTCCCAAAAAA